>JAABOM020077655.1:0-33331 GCA_011800125.2 Solanum clarkiae | reverse complement strand
ACGAGGTCATACAACGAGGTATGTAAGGTTACTTGATTTCATATCACTTGGCATGAAACATAGATCTCTCCTTGGTATATAAAGGCACTCGCCAACTCTGACACAACTATTAATCGTGTCTCTATCATTTGACATGTTCACATACTTCCATACATAGTCACTTTCAAATCTTCATACATGCTTGTATATCAAGTTACATGGAATCTTATTACTAGATAAAATTCACGAGTTATTTCATTTCATACGCATTTTATTATTTGTGTAACATACTCTTTTTCATTGTCATATTATCTTATATGATTACCTACATGTCACATGCTACATATAAAGTCCTATAGCTCCAATATTGTGACCACCAAAAGAACCATCTCAAAGGTAATTGAAAGGTAAAGCATATTGTTTATTGATAAGTGGTAGCCCGAGGGGTGGAAGAATCACCTAGCCAGGGACGATCCTATCACGGGTGGTAGCCCAAGGGGGTCAAGGAAGAACCTAGCCAGGGATGATCCCATATCCCGAGGGTTGGAAGAATCACTTAGCCAAGGAAACATCTTATTACGGGTGGTACCCCAAATGGTTAAGGAATAACTTAGCCAGGGTCGATCCCGATACAGTTATACCACTGATCAGTTGGTCATTTGTTTTACAGCCATGCACAGATTATACAGTAAAGGTAAAGTAATATAAAGAACATAAAGTACATGATTCCACAGTATACCCAAAGGTGGTCCATAATCTCACACCAGTGTATGGTTTCATTTGAGTTGTTACTTTATATACAGTATATCCTGCCTTACATACTCGGTACATTATCTCGTACTGACGTCCCTTACGGGGGACCTGCATTTCATGTTGCAGGTACAAGTGCTAGTAGATCTCCCCAGTAGGAGTACAGGTCATTCAGCTGCTGTTACTAAGCTGCAGGTTGCTTCGAAGCTTTGCATGTCTAGAGCTTATGTGTTTATAATGCACAGTTAGTTGGGCGGGGCCTATCCCGACCCTTATCAGATGTATTTCTCTTATCTAGAGGCTTTGTAGACTATGTAAAGTAAAGTGTGGTCTTGTCTCGTACTTTAAATACCATGGCCTCAACAACCTATTCATATGCATTTCCTTTTAGCTTGTTATCATTGTTTATCTTCTTAAAGGCATGTCAACCATAGAAACCCTTATAATATATATAGAAAGTGCATAGATACAAGTTGGTTCGCCCAATGCCTCATCGTTAATGGATACCAGTCCGCCTTAACGGGACTTTAGGGCGTGACAATGATGCATCTAGAGTTGGTTTGGGTTGTGTGCTAATGCAAAATGACAAGGTCATAGTCTATACTTCTAGGAAACTCAAAGTGCATGAAAAGAACTACTCTACCCATGATCTTGAATTGGCTGTCGTGGTATTTGCATTAAAGATTTGGCGTCATTATTTATATGGGGTGCATGTTGATGTCTTCACTGATCATAAGAGCCTTCAATATGTTTTCACTCAAAAAGATCTCAACTTGAGACAAAGAAGGTGACTAGAACTCTTTAAGGACTACGACATGATTTTGCATTACCATCCGCGTAAGGCAAATGTTGTGGCGGATGCTTTGAGTCAGGTGTCCATGGGTAGCCTAGCTCATGTGGATGGTGCTGAAGGGAGATGTCTAGGGAGGTGCATAGGTTGACGAGATTGGGGTGAGGTTGGAAGATATGGGAAATGGTGTTTTTGTTGTTGATTGTTCTAAATCTTCTTTGGTTGATGAGGTGATAGCAAAACAAGATCTACACTCCTCCTTGCTTGAGTTGAAGGCCTTAGTGAAAGAAGGCAAGATAGAGGTTTACTCCCAAGGGGGAGATGGGGCCCTTAGATACCCAGGTAGTTTGTGTGTACCACGTGTTGATGGTTTGAGGGAAAGAATTCTTGATGATGCCTATAATTCTTCTTATTCTATCCACCCTGGTTCCACAAAAATGTATAGAGACTTGAGGGATGTGTATTTTTGGGGAGGTATGAAGAGAGATATTACTAAATTTGTTTCCGTTTGCAATAGTTGTCAACAAGTCAAAGTCGAACATCAAAGGCTAGTAGGCCTAACCCAATACATAGAGATCCCTACTTGGAAGTGGGAGGTAGTTAATATGGATTTTGTGGTTGGGTTGGCCAAGACTAGAAAAGATTTTGATTCCATATGGGTCATGGTTGATAGGATGACAAAATCGGCTCACTTTCTACGGTCAAGACTTCATATGGGGCTGAAAAGTATGCATGGTTGTACATCCATGAGTTGGTGAGGTTTTATGGGGTTCCCTTATCCATTATATCGGATTGTGGTGCACAATTTACTTCACATTTTGGAGATCTTTTAAGGGGTATTGGAACCAAAGTTCACCTTAGTACGGCCTTCCACCCTCAAATGGATGGCCAAGCCAAAAGAATAATTCAAGCACTTGAGGATATGCTTAGGGCTTGTGTGTTGGAGCTTAAAGGTAGTTGCAATGACCATCTTCCATTATTGAGTTTGCCTACAACAATAGCTATCACTCCAGCATCGGTGTAACTCCATTTGAGGCTCTCTATGGGAGACGTTGTAGATCATCGGTAGGATGGTTTGAGGTTGGAGAGGTGGCTTTATTCAGGCTGGATCTGGTTGTGGATGCTCTTAAGAAGGTAAAGATGATTAGCGAAAGGTTGATGACAGCTCAAACTCATTAAAAATCCTATGCTGATGTAAGAAGAAGAGCCCTAGAATTCCAAGTGTGTGATTGGGTTTATTTGAAGGTTTCCCCAATGAAAGGTGTCATTCATTTTAGTAAGAAAGGGAATTGATTCCTAGGTATGTTGGTCCTTATGAGGTGATAAAGAGGGTTGGTAAGGTGGCTTATGAGTTGAGGTTGCCTAGTGAGATGAATTTGGTCCATCCGGTGTTTCATATTTCTATGTTGAGAAAATGTGTTAGTGATCCTAATGTTATTATATCTCTTGATGTTGTGGATTTTGTTGAGGATAACTTGACTTATGAGGAGGTTTCGGTTCAGATTTTAGATAGACAAGTAATGAGATTGAGGAACAAAGAAGTCGCATCCATTAAGGTCCTTTGGAGGAACCAACAAGTCGAGAGTGCTACTTGGCAGGCCGAAGCGGATACGCGAAAGGGGTTCCCTTATCTCTTCCACTCCACTCAATCCTAAGATACTACTTTTAAGTCCCCTATGTGACTTCAAGTCTTATATTTCAGCCCCGATGTCATTCATGTGCATTCATGTTTAAGTTGGCAATTTATGATGATTTCATACTTATAATGGGATTTTTAAAGTGATGTTTAAAATGTAATGTTGCATTCATGTTGCCGCTTATTTGTTCATGATTATTCTTGTCTTGTATGTCTCTTCTACATTCAAGGATGAATGTTCCCAAGGGGGAGATATTGAAATGATTCCAAAAAGTTCACGAAAACGTGCCTCAGAAGTGCCATGAATCTTGTTTTTCGTATATCTAAAAATTTGTTTGGAATTTCAAAAATTCAACCTCATATTCTTGTTCAGGGGGTTCAAATTAGGGTGGAAAAGGTCTAACCTCAAATTTAAAGCAAAGGAACCGAAGTGTGAAATTTCGCTTAGTGCAATTCCCAGTAAGGGTCCGCGACCTCTCCGCAACACGAAGAGGTGTATTTTCCTACACTGCCTTTTTCTAGTTGGCCCATATTTTTCTAAGTCTTGGACCTAAGTTTTCCCAAACATATTTTCACCTATACTTAGCCTTATTTCACCCTCATATCACCCAAAAACATTCCCAAATATTTCCCCAAACACTTAGACTCATTTCTAACCCTAAATTCAAGTCCTAAACAAGAATTTCTTCAAGGATCTCACCTAAGCTTCAAATCTCCATTAAATTCTTCTTGAAGAACTTCATAAAAGCTAAGGTATGTAGTGTTGAACCATTGGGTCCTTCCACCCATGGTGCCTTAACCCTCTTTTGCTTAATAATGCATGATTTAAAGTTGATTTTACATGTGGGTCTTGTATATTGAGAAATTTATTGCACAGTGATTTTAGTTCTTGACAGTATGGTTGTTTTAGCATGTTTTGAGCTTCAAATCTTAGATCGAATGTTGGATTTGATGAGGGATTTTGATGTGAATGTCTTGGGGGTGTTGCAAGGTGTTGATTAAAGGTTTTACCACTAATTTTACGACATGATTTTATCTCTACATTGCATGCTCTTTTACCCCATTACACACCCCCAAGGTGTTTGACCAAATGTTCGGTTATGGTTTCTTGAGGAAGTGAAGGTAATAAAGAATGAGATATGATATGACTGACTATATGATGATGAAATGAACTTAAGTACATGATGAATACTATCTAAAGTGTTGAAGTAGACCATTCCTAATTTGGGGGCCTAGTTGAGGGGTCAAAGACTTTACCGCTAAGGTGATGGGTGCAATCATTACCAACCCAGTTGAGGGGTTGATTGCTAAACAACTAGGGTAAACGGTGTGATCATCACTAACCTAGTTGAGGGGTTGTTTGCTCAACCACAAGGGTGATGGGTGCAATCATCACCAACCTAGTTGAGGAGTTGATATCTCAATCACTAGGGTGATGGATACTATTAACCCCAACCCCAAGGGGTTTATACTTTATTAATATAGCTTGGTATCCCGTTCATATATGATATTCTATATGAGCATGATTTACTTAAGCATGTTTTACTTATGCATTGATCATACATGTCATATTGCTCTATTATGCCTATTGCCTATCGTGATGCATTTTGGATTATAATGCTTATCTATTCTTCCGTTGCATCCCACATACTTAGTACATTCAAACGTACTAACGTATACTTTTGCCTACATGATATCACCATGTAGGTATCGGTGCCCAAGTTGATCATCCTCCTCCTCCACGTGGCTAGACGTTGCTATTCCAAGCTTGTTGGTGAGTCCTACATTCTGGGGACTTTGGTTTATGTTTCCCTCTTATTTATGTATTGAGACACTATCTTATGTTCTATTTGACTATGAGGGTGAGCCCGGTTTCTTTGCCTTCGCCCCCACTATATATATGTATTTAGAGGTATTTGTTGGACGTGTTGTGCATTTATGAATGAGCTTTGACTCCTCTACGTTGTTTAAGTATTACACTCTCTCTTTCTCCCTTAGTCCCATTTCCCCATGTTCGTGTTTCTTATGATGTTTAATATTGCTTCCGTGACCAAGGATGTGTAATGATATGCTATGAGACTTCTTTAGGGTCCCTTTGGGTTCCCCATTCGCCGGTCACGTTTAGGCCCTAGGCTTGGAACGTGATTAGTTGACTATGTGAGTAATTGAGCTTTGATATGTGATGATAAAAAAATTGCAGGTGCATGTGTTTCCATTGTTAAATACGAAACCATTTGGCCAATATAAATTAGGAATTTTGTTGAAATGTTATTTTGCAGCATCTTGAACTTTCCTAGTTTGTTTTAAAGAGTGACTTGGTTAATTTCGAATTACGAGAGGACCTTAAGATTTCTTTGGTTTTGTTAAGTCTATTTGACCATAGTGACATCTCTCGACAATGAAATGAATCCTTAATGAAGCCCTTTTGACCCTTGATCCTCTCTTTGGCAACCTTGTAACCTTGACTCATGTTTGTGAAAGACAATTTCTTCTTGTCCCCTACCGATCTCTCCTTGAGCTTGAAATCTTGAGTAGTGGCCAAAGGCTAAGTGGCGGATGCTAGTAGAAAGAAGGTGGTGTCTCCCATGAAAGAGTCAGAAAAAGGGACCAAAAGTAAACGAAAGAAAGTGAGAAGTCCTAGAAATGAATGAAAGAAAAAGTGAAAAACAAAAGTGCTTGAAAGTGATGACCCTTAAAAAATTGTAAAAAAAAAGTGCAAAGAGGGGAGACAAGATGTTAAATTTAAAGAAAAAGAGATGTCAAAAAGGAGAAGTATGAAAAAGGGACCAAAAGGACCTTTGATCCAGAAAAGAACACGTAGAATTTAAGGAAGGATGAGCCATTGCTGGCCATATGCTATCCTACCCAACCTTAACCCTACATTACATTCTTACCAAATCCCTTTGGGATCCTAGTCCGAAGAAAGTCAAGTGAACTCCGATTGAGAATAAGGGCAAGCTTATGGTTCGAAGATTACTTGCTATTTGTCATTTGGGAGAGTGAGAGTTGAAGAGATCCTTTGAAAGTAATGTCTTAATCTTGTGTGTTTGGGATCTTCTTTGGAGTGAGGGAAAATGGTGATGTCTTTAGGCAGTGATCAGCAGCTGCATGAGCAAGTATGAGCATAGCCATGTTTTAATTTCTCCTTAATAATCTCTCAAGGCTTCAAAGTCACATAAGTGGTTTTTGAAAGTTTGAGAAGGGATGAAAAAGGTGGAAATGTATGTTTTGCTCCCTGTGGCCCTGTTTACAAGCTCTGAAATTAGATAAATTGATATTTGATTTTCTTAAAGGGCAAGAAAAGGCTTAAGTTGGAGGAGTTAATGAGTCCTATTTTGGACTCATTAACTTCTACAAATATGCATGTGCTATGTTAGGAATAGGATTAAAGGTGCACAAATAGACAACACTTGGCAAAATCTTGCAAAGGGAGCAAAAGAGCAAAAGGTGGAGAAATGCGGTATCGCTAACACACTCGGCGATCTGCCAAACACTCAGAGAGACCATCTATCATTGCAGTAACCAAGGCTTCATATCAAGTCAAGAATTCAGTCAGAATCAATATCACAAAACATATTCAGTGCACTGTCGATTGCACAGGAGATCGCCAAAAGTTGCAGCACTCAAAGCCCCAAAACCCTGACAAGAAGGTGATGTGATGCATACTTCAGCGAATTGCCAAATTGAATCGGCAAAAAGAAGATTCATCGCCCAATGTTGCAAGAGAAGAAGTATTGTGAAGTTGCAGAGAAAAGCAGTCAATAGTATATTCGGTGCATCATCGGAGTGCTCGGTGATGGTCATCCTTGACGCCGAATGGCATTTCGCAGCATAAACTTTTACACATTTACACAGAGTATATAAGCAATTTATAAAGGACATTGTACATATCATATCATATCAAAACATATTCTTCTTCTTAGTTTTTAGAGAGAGTACATAGAACTTTCCTCTTACAGTACAAAGGGGAGATAGGGTTTTGAAACTTTTGGGAAGTAAATTAGAGTAGATTGGCCGGTGATAATCAACTAATTTTTATTCAATAATATTACCCATGACTACAGATGCAATGTTTGGTATCAAATATTTAATTTCTAGCATGTGTAGCTAAAAATCCCCAATGTTGGGGGTGTGCTATTGATATGGGTTTTGATTTATCTATTGGGTTTTTGACTTATTTGCAGTCGATTTGAGTGAATTTATATCCATTCCTATGTTTAATCTATACTTTCAATGTTGCAAACTTGGGGTTTACTCTAAATCTCTGATTGTTTCCTTAGCCAGATTGATCAGAGTGCGGAATAGATATAATGGCTGGAAACCTCTTGGGTTTCAATTGAAGTCCACAGCCATGGACTCAATGAAACGCCCCAGAAAGTGCCCGAAAATGTGCCTCGGAAGTGCCCAGAATCATAATTTGCATATATCTCAAAATTCATGCATGATATCAAAAACATGACTTTATATTCTTGTTCAAGAGATAAAATTGAGTGAGAGATAGGTCTAAACCTGATTTAAGAGCAACTGGACAAAATTTGAAAATCACAAAAATCGATTTCTAGTGAGGCTTTCGCATCCCTGGCACGACACGCCAAGAGAGCGCCTCAATTCATTTTTGTGGCCAGTTTTCTATGTCGGCCCAAGACTTTTGGGTCTTAGGCGTAAGTGTTCCCATGCATGAAAATGTCTATAGTTAGCCTTATTTCACCCTTATGTCATTCTAGTCATTCCCAAACACTCACTCAAACACTTAGCTAATATTTCATCTCCTAAATTCAAGTCTCAAACTCATCTAGATTTCAAGGTTCTCACTCAAGCTTCAAGTCTCTATCTCCAATATTCATCAAGTTATTCTCCAAAGCTAAGGTATGTGGGTTTCTTTCATAGGTTTCTTTCACCCATTATGCCCAAGCTTCCTTTTTATGTAGAATTGCATGATTTAAAGCTGATTTACTCATAGGTATCTATTATAAATTTCATTGCACATTATGTTGGGGTTTCATGAAATTGTGACTATCTTAGCATGTTTGAAGCTATAAATCTAAGATCTAATATGAGATTTGATGAAGGATTTTGATGTATATTACTTGAGGGTGTTACCAAGTGTCTATTGATGGTTTTACATTGAACTTTTTAGCATGATTACACTCTTGAAATGCATAGTTTTACACTAGCACTGCACACCCACCAAGTGTTTGATAAAATGTCCGGTTATGATTTTGTAACGATCCCAAAAAGTGCCCGAAAATGTGCCTCGAAAGTGCCTGGAATCGTAATTTTTGTGTATCTCAAAATTTGTGCTTGAAATTAAAAATCCAACTTCATATTCTTGATCAAAGGGCCAAATTGAGTGGGGAATGGGTCTAAATCCGATTTAAAAGCAAATGATTAATAATTTCATTTTTCATAATTTTTATTTCCAGAATCAATCCGCGACGGTACCGCGACACGCAGTCGTCGTGGACCTGTGTAAATATTTCCTTCACGATAGGTCTGCATCGCGGACTAGACATAAACCTGTGTATTTTTCTGCCATTGATTTTTATCTCTGTTAAAGGCTTTTAGGTCTTGGGCCTAAGTGTTGCCAAACATGAAAATATCTATACTTAGCCATTTTTCACCTTCATATCATTCTAAACATCTCCCAATACTCATTCAAACACTCAATATTTCATCTCCTAAAATTCAAGTATCAAAACTCATCTGATTCTAAGGATTTCCTCCCAAGCTTCAAGTCTCCATCTCCAATCTTCATCAAGTTCATCTCTAAAGCTAAGGTATGTGGGTTTCTTTCATAGGTTCCTTCCACCCATGATACCCAAGTTTCCTTTTGCTCAAAATTTGCATGATTTAAAGTTGATTTATAAATGGATCTTTCTTATTATGGATTTCACTACACAATATATTGGAGTTTATAAAACTGTGACTGTTTTACTATGTTTTGGACTATGAATCTAAGGTGTAATGTGAGATTTGATGAAGGATCTTGATGTATATTGCTTGAGGGTGTTAACAAGTATCTATTGAAGGTTTTACATTGAATTTCCTAGAATGATAATACTCTTGAATTGCATGGTTTTACACTAGCACTACACACCATCTAAGTGTTTGATAAAATGTCCGATTATGGTTTGTTAAGGAATTGAAGGTCCTATGCATGTCTTATGAGTTGAATGACTATATGATAATGAAATGATGATCGAATGATGAAGGAATGTATTTATATGATTGTGAAAGGAGTATGTGTGTATATATATATATATATATTATCTCTATAGTGTTGTGGATGACCAAACCTAGCTCGGGGGGTTGTAGGTCCAGGTAACCTTGTTGAGGAGTTGGCACCTCGATCGCCTAGCTCGGGGGGTAATAGGCCTGAGTAACCGTGTTGGGGGTTTCTGTCCATCAACCTTATTGGGGGTTTGTACCCATTAAACTTGTTGGGGGATTTGTACTCCATGAACCTTGTTTGGGGGTTTGTACTCCATCAATCTTATGAAGGGGTTTGTACCTTATGCACCTATCCAAGGGGGTGGTAGGCCTTGGATTGCACTAAGAATAGTCACTCTTTACACTTAATTTATGATCCATATAAGCATGATTTACTAGAGAATCTTCCATGCATGCCATATTGCTATATATACTCATTGTTTATGCTTATGCATTTAGATTATGTTGCTATCACTTGTTGCATTACATCCTACATTACTTAGTATATTCCAACATACTAACGTATACTTTATGCCTACGTGATGTCACCATGTACGAACTAGTGCACCACTTGATCATCATCCTCCTCTACATAGCTAGTGCGATTGTCTCTCAAGCTTGTTGGTGAGTCCTCCATTTCGGGGACGTGCTTATGATCTCTTGCTATGTACTAAGACTATCTTTTCTTTACTTATGTATTGCCTATGAGGGTGAGCCCGGTTGTTTGTCATGGACCCCGCTCTTAACTAGATAGTAGAGGTGTTATTGGACATATTATGTATCTATGTTTGAGTCTTGACTCTCTTGTTTCTTGATGTTATAATATGGAAGTTTACCGTAGTCCCAAATCCCTTGTTTATGCTTATTTCTCATTGTCATTTTAATTGCTTTTACGATGAAGGATGTACAATGATATGTTATGGGGCTTGTTTTAGGTTCCTTCGGGTTCCCCGTTTGCTGGTCATGTCTAGGCCCTAGGCTTGGGTCGTGACAGATTTCTTGAGGAATTGAAGGTTCAATGCATGTCATATGAGATGAATGACATTAGGATGATGAAGGGAATATATGTATATGATGATGAAAGGAATGTATGTATATGATATTGTCTCTATACCTACATGATGTCACCATGTAGGAACTAGAGCCCAGCTTGAGAATCCCCATCAATGTGGCTAGTACGATTCCACTCAAGCTTATTATAAGTCCTTCATTCTGAGGACGTTGCTTACTGTCTCATGTTATATTCTAAGACTACTTTTCTTTCATGTAAATGTTGACTATGAGGGTGAGCCCGGTTATTTATCTTGGCCCCCGCTCTTATCTATGTAGTAGAGGTGTTGTTAGATATATGATGTGTAATGTTATGAGTTTTTACTCTCTATTGACACTTGTTGTTTATGATATAGAAGTTATTTCTTAGCCTCATTTTCCCTATTTTACTCTATTGTTTTTGTATTCTCATTACTTCCATGACCAAGGATGTGTAATGATATGTTAAGAGGCTTTCTTGGGGTCCCTTTGGTTCCCCTTGCTTCGTGTAACGTTAGGCCCTAGGCTTGGGTCGTGACAAATTGGGTATCAGAGCACTAGGTTTTTAGATCCTCGTAGTCCAACAAATCGCACAGATTGGAGTCTTGTTCATGGTTGTGTTGTGCACCAATACTATGAGCTAGAGGCTATGAGGCATTTAGAAAATGTTTCCCCTCTTCTTACTCTATGTCGTGCTATAAAAATTGAGGTAAGGTTTTTCCCCACTAACAATTGTCCTTTACTATGCTACATCACGCCAAACATGAGAGAGAGAAGAGCCCACACACCTGAGGGGAAATCAGCTAATGGAGAGCTTCGGAATGCTCTCACATTACTAGCATAAGTTGTGTTTAACCAAGCCAACCAAGGGGGCCAAGCCCCTCATGCTCGTATACCGTTATCTCAGGTGAGAGATTTGATGAGTATGAATCCCTCAGAATTCCATGGGTCAAAGGTGAGTGAGGACCCTCAAGAGTTCATTGATGAGGTCTACAAGATTTTGTCTATCATATATGTGAGGTCGGAGGATAAGGAGGAGTTGGCAGCCTACCAACTCAAAGGGATAGCACAAATAAAGTACAATCAATGGAAGGGGAGAAGGGAGTCAACAGTGTGGGTCTATGGGAAGAGTTTAAGATGGCCTTTCCTAATCAGTTCTTCTTTCTTAAGCTTAAGGAAGCTAAGTTGGTGGAAATTATGAATTTGAGACAAGAGTCTATGAGTATGAGGGAGTCTTCCCTCAAGTTTAACCAACTTTCAAAGTATGCTCTACACTTGGTGTCGACTCAAGATCTAGGATGAACAAATTTGTGATGAGTGTTTCCAACTTGGTGAATGAAGAGTGCCAGTCCGCCATGTTGATTACTGTCATTAACTTGTCATGTTTGATGACCTATCTCGAGCAAATAGAGGATGAAAACTTGAGAAAGAGAAGGGGTCATGAGGCCAAAAGAGCCCATTTTGAGGGAAATTTCTAAAGCCGAAGGGGTGGCCGGTCCCATCAAGTCCAAGGGTCTTCTCATGCATTTCAAAAGAAGGTTGCCAATGATTTTCCAAGGGATCGAGGTGTTAGAGGTGTGGTTCCTACTGGTGGATGTCCGAAATGTGGTAGAGGTCATAGTGGTCCATACTTGAGGGATACTAATGCTTGTTATGGTTGTGGGGAAGTTGGGCATAAGGTGATAGATTGTGCCCGAAATCGTAACAAAGGTAAGGAGGTTTATCCACAAGGTGTTATGCGGTTCCTTTGGGAAGAGATGGCCAACAAGATGGTGCCTCAAGGGACAATCAGTTTTATGCTTTGCATGGGAGGTAAACGGTTAATGAGGTGCCCGACATTATTACCAGTATGTTGAAAATCTTTGAATTCGATATGTATACATTGATTTATCTGGGCACCACTCTTTCTTTTGTTACCCCTTTTGTTGCCAAAAAGTTCCATGTTGAAGCCGAATTGTTGTGTGAGTCATATGAGGTGTCTACTCCTATTGGTGCATCTATTGTTGCTAGAAAGTTTTATAGAGATTGTCCCATTTGCATTTTCCATAGAATATTTCCTTGTGATCTTGTTGCATTAGACGTGGTTGATTTTGATTTCATTCTTGGGATGGATTGGTTGCGTGCATACTATGCTTATATTGATTGTAGAACTAGTAGGGTCAAATTCCATTTCCCAAGTGAACGTCCTTGAACGGAAGAGTCATGATGTGGTGGTCAAGGGTAGGTTCATCTCTTGCATAAAGCCCGTAAGTTGATCTCTAAGGGATGTCTTTATCATCTTATGAGGGTTAGGGATGCCGAGTCCAAAGTCCTTCCCATAAAGTCAATTCTGGTTGTAAATGAGTTTCTTGATGTCTTTCCAAATGAACTTCTCAGTGTTCCTCCTGAAAGAGAAATAGATTTTTATATAGACCTCCTTCCCGATACTCAACTCATCTCCATTCCCCCTTACCGCATGGCCTCGGCGGAGTTAAAGGAGTTGTAGGAACAATTGAGGGACTTGTTGGAGAAGGGTTTTATTAGACCTAGCCAATTACCTTAGGGTGCACTGGTATTGTTTGTGAAGAAGACAGATGGGTCTCTTAGAATGTGTATTGACTACCGGAAACTTAATAGGGTCACCATCAAGAATAGGTATCTTCTTCCAAGAATTAATGATTTGTTTGACCAATTGCAAGGGGCTAGCCACTTCTCAAAGATTGATCGTTGGTCGGGGTAACATCAAATGAAGGTGAGGGAGTGTGATATTTCTAAGACAGTCTTTCGGACTAGGTATGGGCATTATAAGTTTGTTGTGATATCATTTGGGTGGACCAATGCACCGGCCATCTTCATGGACCTAATCAATAGAGTCTTTAAACCCTACCTTGATTCGTTTGTTGTGGCATTCATTGATGATATTTTGATCTATTCACATAATGAGGAGGAGCATATGGGTTATTTGAGGGGAAAAGGTTGGGCGAAGAGAAATTGTATGCTAAATATGAAAAATCTGAATTTCGGTTGAAGGAAGTTTCCTTTCTAGGTAATGTGGTGTCGGGGGATGGTATTAAGATAGATCCCAAGAAGGAGGATGTAATTAGAAATTGGCCTAGACCATTGATCCATCAGATATTAGGAGCTTCTTGGGCTTAGCGGGTTACTATCGGAGATTCGTGAATGGGTTTTCTTCTATTGCTTCTCCTATGACAAAATTGACTCAAAGGAAGGCTAAGTTTGTATGGACAGATGAGTGTGAGAAGAGATTCCAAACATTGAAAGATATGTGTCCATGTCATGACCCAATCCTAGGGCCTAGACGTGACAAGCAAATAGGAACCCGAAGCAATCCCAAACAAGCCTCATAGTATATCATCACTTATCCTTGGTCGCAGAAGCAAGATAATTCATCATATGAACATAAACAAGGGAAAATTGGGACTATGGGAGAGAAACTTACATTTAAATAGCTTGATTATCGTAAGTGAGTCAAAGCTCAAGCATAATACATATCTTGTCCAATAATACCTCTAACATAGAACTTAGCGGGGGCCAAGACAAGCAACTGGCTCACCCTCATAGTTAAAGTATACCAAAAAGGAAAGATAGTCGTTATTACATAGCATAAGAACATAGATTTTGCCCTCGTACATAAGCACTCACCAACTAGCTTGAATGGATTCCACTAGCTACGTGGAAGAGGATGATGACCAAATAGAGCATCGATTCCTATATGGTAACATCATGTAGGCATAGAATACGCGTTAGTACATTTGAATGTACTAAGTATGTAGGATACAATGCAACAAAAAATAGGCAACATAATCGAAATGCATAAATATAGAAAATGAACAGCATAGTAACAATATGACATGTATGCATGATACTTGAAGTAAATCATGCTTATATAAATCATAAAATGTAAGTAGAAAGAGATCATCCTTTAGCTAATGGATTTACCACCTCCCATCCTAGGTGAATAAGGTATCAACCCCTCAATTTGGTTATTAACATACACCACCCAACTATAAGGTGATTTATATATCAACCCTATAATTTGGTTAATGAGGTATCAACCCCTCAATTTGGTTAATGAGGTATCAACCCCTCAATTTAGTTAATGAACATCACCCCTTTTATCATAGTGGTCAAGGCGTGGTACCCCTCATCAAGACATGGTTATCTTAGAATAATATAGATAATTCTCATAAATACAGCTAATATAAGCATTCATTTCATCATCATAAAGTCATTCAACTCATAAAACATGCGTTGGACCTTTAATTCCTCAAGAAATCATATCCGGATATTTTATCAAACACTTGGTGGGTGTATAATGGGGGTACAAACCCGTGCAATTTACAGATGAAATCATGCAAGAAAATCCATTGTAAAACCATCAATCAACACCTTGCAACACCCTCAAGCAATACACATCAAAACCCTTCATCAAATCTTACAATAGATCCAAGATTTATAGCTCAAAACATAGCAAAATAGTCACAACTTTACATAGCTTTAACATAGTTCATAGACATGCTCATATTAATAAACTTATTTGTAAAATTAATTTTAAATCATGAAAATTGAGTAAAAGGAGGATAGGGCACCATGGTGGAAGGACCCAATGGTTAAAACCCATAGCTTTGGAGAATTTCTTGGTGAAGATGGAGGTGAGAACTTGAAGCTTGGATGAATTCCTTAAGATCCGGAAGAGATTTGGACACTTGATTTTGGGAGTGAAATATTATTATAAGGGTTTGAGAGAGTATTTTATCAATATAATGAAGAACTTAAGGGTTTGGTACCTTGAATGAGCATAAAAATGTCAATCTAGAGCTTAGAAAAGGTAGGAAAGGACAAAAATAACCATTCCTAAAAAGTTGTCTAACGGTTGTTACGGGCCCCGTTATGACCCGTAGTAGCACTACGACTCGTAGGACCCTTCCCAAGACCCCTAGGCTTAATTTTGGAGTCTCCAAAAATTGCTACGATCCTGACCTACGAGTCATATCCCGACCTACGACTCATAAAAGTGGGCTCGTAGTGCAACTTTGTACTGGCAGTCTTCAGTAAAATAGCCATAATGTTTTACTCCGAACTCTAAATGAGGTGAAACCAAGTGCATTGGAAAGATAACTCAAAGCGATTTCATTTGACATGACATGGGCCATCCAGTTCCAGGTGTGCTAAAGGTTATGCTCATTTAAAGTTGACCCTAGTATGGACCAACACCCAAAACTCAATTCATAGGAAAATTTTGAACTCATCTAAGTACTAGGAGTCTCCTATGATCCTAATACACTCTCCATCTAAACAAATGAGGCTGGAAACATAGGTACATAAGAGCATGGAGTTATGGGGTGTCATAATATATCCCCCTTGGGAACATTCATCCTCGAATGTGGAAGAGACGTACAAGACAAGAGTAAGCATGAACAAACCAGCCCCAACAAGAATGCAACATTACATTAAAAAAACCATTTTCAAAATCTCAACATAAGTGTGAAATCATCATAAATTTGCCAACTTAAACATGAATGCATATGAATGACATAGGGATTAAAGCATAAGCCTTAAAATCACATGAAGAACTTAGTCACTATCTTAGGCTTGATTAGAGTGAATGAGGTAAGAGTATCGCTCAAATAAGACCGCCTTGGCTTCCTTGGAGACGCCTTTAACTTGATGACCCTTTCAAGAGGGCCTTAATGAACACCACATCCTCATTAATTAACTTCTCTATTCATCCATCCAACACCTCCACCTGGACCTTCCCTAAGCCATCTTGTCCTCCATATCACCAACAATTTCAAAGAGTGCTATAGCACTAGAGTCACCAACACATCCCATCCACGTAGAAGCATGAAGAATCGGACGAACTATATCTATATTCATAGGCAGTTCCCAAACTTATGCAACCTTACAAACCTCCCTCTACACTCTATAAGTACTCACAATCCTCAACTCAATTGCCAACCTTTAATACACCTAACCCACTTGGTACCATAACCACCATCTCCCCCTTGAGAGACAACCTCCACTCTATCATCTTCTCACCCAAAACTTACAACTCTAATAAGGCGGAAATCAAGGACTTGCCTAACCTAGACCTCTTAACCCAAGAAGATTTGGAACCATCAAGAATACTATACTACCATTCTCAACTTCCTTCCACCTAACTTCCTATCTAGCAAACCAATAGACACCACTAGTCTCCTCTTTCCCACCATCAACCACACATGCCAGGCTACCTAGAGCATCGACCGCAACATTAGCCTTACCGGGGAAAGATAATGCAAACTCATTCATAATCCTTAAAGAATTCTAACCATCTTCTTGTTACCCACAATTCACACATACCATATTTAGCAAACAACCTCTTATCCCCCAAAACTTGCAACACTACCCCCAAATAATTCACAAGCTCTAAATAAATCAATACTTCATTACTAGGGACCATAGTAAACATACCAAGGTAGGGTTTTAAGACCCTATTATAGACCCATAAACATAGCCAATGCATGAATCAACCAAACAACTCCACCAATACTCAAAGTGCTCACTCCTAGTCCGAAAATACACTTAGGGTTATCACCTACCCTCATCCTTACTTGGGGACAAAAGTTGAACCAAAATCAATCTTAGAGAAGTGACTAACACATTGCAGTTGACCAAATAGATCGACCATCCTCAATCATCTTATTACAACCTTACGGGCTCTATACTCATTGGAAGCATGTTATACAAGTAACCCAAACTACCCCAGGACCTCCAACACATCAAGCTAAGTTCAACCAAGATTACAAATAAGACTTCTATGCAATAAGAATATGGGGCAACCCTTAGAGATTAATTGAACCTTAAGACAAGAATGGACCTACCTCTTTTGCTACCACTTGACAACCTCCCACTCAAAGATGGGTTCATTAGGGAGTCAGAATTTAACTCTACGGGTCCAACCATCCATGGAGACACAACATGCATGCAACTATTCTATCCCAAGTATAACATCAAACCCAACGAGTCATAAGGCAATACATAACGCAATATGAACATGGAACAATACCTATGAACTTTCCAACCACAGTAGACTCAAAGAGGTGGGTAGAGACAAAAGGTTCAAATAACTACTCGGGGCACATAAGAAGCCTACTAGCCAATAAAAGTAATAATGAAAGGAATAGTGGAACCCGGATCTATCAAAATCAAAACCTTTACCTTACCTTCCTTTGCCTCCATCTTTGAAGCGGCATGATCAACTATAAGAGAAAAGAACATTCGTTAGAAGGAAAATCCCTATATCACTTCTAAAGCACGACATAGACCATGAAAAAGGGAAACATTTCCTAAAATGTCTCATAGCCTCCTACTCATAGTTATGGTGCACAACACAACCATAAATAAGACTCTCATCGACGTGGTCTGTTGGACTCTGAGGATCTAACAACCTAATGCTCTGATACCATCTTTATCACCCACCAAGCGTAGGGCCTAGCGAATGGGGAACCCGAAGGAACCCTAAACAAGCCTCATAGATTATCATCACACATCTATGGTCGTGGAAGCAACGTAATTCATCATATGAAATATAAACAACGGGAAATTGGGACTATAAGAGAGAAACTTATATTTAAATAGCTTGAAGATCATAAGTGAGTCAAAGCTCAAGCATAATACATATCTTATCCAACAACACCTCTAACATACATCTTGACGGAGGCCAAGACAAACAATCGGGCTCACCCTCGTAGTCAAAGTCTACCAAAAAAGAAAGAGTCTTCATTAAATAGCATAAGAACATAGATATTGCCCTCGGATATGGGGACTCACCAACTAGCTTGAATGGATGCTACTAGCCATGTGGAGGAGGATGTTGACCAAATAGAGCACCGGTTCCTATATGGTAACATCATGTAGGCATAGAGTATATGTTAGTACGTTTGAATGTACTAAGTATGTAGGATGCAATCCAACAAGAGATAGGCAACATAATAGAAAGGCATAAATATAGAAAATGAATAGCATAGTGACTATATGACATGTATGAATGATGCTTGAAGTAAAATCATGCTTACATAAATCATAAAATGTAAGTAGAAAGAGACCATCCTTTGGCTAATTGGTTTACCACCTCCCATCCTAGGTGATTGAGGTATTAACCCCTTACTTTGGTTATTAACATACACCACCCACCTCTAAGATGATTTAGGTATCAACCCCACAATTTGGTTAATGAGGTATCTACCCTGCAATTCGATTAATGAGGTATCAACCCCTCAATTTGGTTAATGAGGTATCAACCCCTCATTTGGTTAATGAGGTATCAACACCTCAATTTGGTTAATGAGGTATCAACCCCTCAATTTGGTTAATAAACATCATCCCTTTTATAATAGTGGTCAAGGCATGGTACCCCCTCATCAAGACGTGGTCATCTTAGAATAATATAGATAATTCTCAAAAATATATTTCATATAATCATTCATTTTATCATCATAATATCATTCAATTCATAAGACATGCATTGGACCTTCAATTCCTCAAGAAACCATATCTGTATATTTTATCAGACACTTGGCCAATGTGTAATGAGGGTACAAAACCATGCAATTTATAGATGAAATCATGCAAACAAATCCATTGTAAAACCATCATTCAACACCTTGCAACATCCTCAAGCAATATACATCAAAACCCCTCATCAAATTTTAAAATAGATCCAAGATTTATTGCTTAAAACGTAGTAAAATAGTCACAACTTTACATAGCTTTAATATAGTTCATAGACATACTCATACTAGTAAACCCATTTGTAAAATTAACTTTAAATCATGCAAATTAAATAAAAAGGAGGTTAGGGAACCATGGTGGAAGGACCCAATGGCTAAAACCCACGTACCTTAGCTTTGGAGAATTTCTTGGTGAAGATGGAGGTGAGAACTTGAAGCATGGATGAATTCCTTAAGACCTGAAAGAGATTTGGACACTTGATTTTGGGAGTGAAATATTAATTTAATGGTTTGAGTGAGTATTTGATCAAAACAATGAAGAACATAAGGGTTTGGGACCTTTATATGAGCATAGAAACGTCAATCTAAAGCTTAAAAAGGGTGGGAAAGGACCAAAATAACCCTTCTTAAAAAGCTATCTAACGGCTATTATGGGTCCCATTACGACCTGTAGGTAGTACTACGACTCGTAGGACCCTTCCCATGACCCCTAGGATCAATTTTGGAGTCTCTAGAAATTGTTATGAGCCTGACCTACAAGTCCTACCAAGGCCTATGACTTATAACAGTGGGCTTGTAGTGCAACTTTGCACTGGCAGTCTTCAGTAAAATGGCCATAACTTTTGACTCCGAACTCTAAATGAGGTGAAACCAAGCGCGTTGGAAAGATAACGCAAAGGAATTTCATTTGACATATCATGGGCTACCCAGTTCCAGGTATGCTAAAAGTTATGCTCATTTAAAGTTGACCCTAGTATGGACCAACCCCCAAAACTCAATTCATAGGGAAGTTTTGAACTCGTCTAAATACTAGGAGTCTCCCATGACCCTAATACACTCTCCACCTAAACAAATTAGGCTTGAAACATAGGAACATAAGAGCATGGAGTTATGGGTTGTCACATCCGCTCCTATATTGTCACTACTGGAAGGACTAGAGGGATTTGTTGTGTATTGTGATGCTTTTAGAGTTAGTTTGGGTTGTGTTCTAATGCAAAATGATAAAATCATAGCCTATGCTTCTAGGCAACTCAAGGTGCATGAAAAGAACTATCCTACCCATAATATTGAACTACCCATTGTGGTATTTACATTAAAGATATGGCATCATTATTTGTATGGAGTGCACGTTAATGTGTTCACATATCATAAGAGCCTCCAATATGTTTTCACACAAAAGAATCTTACCTTGAGGCAAAGAAGGAGGTTAAAGCTTCTTAAGGACTACAATATGAGTATGCATTATCATCTCAGTAAGGCTAATATGATGGCGGATGCTTTGAGTAGGTTGTCCATGGGTAGCTTAGCTCATGTTGATGGCAATGATGAAGAGATGACTAAAGAGGTCCATCGGTTGGCTAGATTGGGAGTTAGGTTGGAAGAGGAGGATAATGGGGGTGTTTTTGTTATTCATTATTCTAAATCTTCATTGGTTGAGGAGGTGAAAGCTAAACAAGATCTTGACCCCACATTGTTGGAATTGAAAGCATTGGTAAAAGATAGTAAGGTGGAGGTTTTCTCCCAAGGGACAGATGGTGCCTTTAGGTACCAAGGTAGATTGTGTGTGCCTTGTGTTGGTAGCTTGAAGGAAAAGATTCTTGATGAGGATCATGGTTCTTCGTACTCAATTCACCCCGAGTCTACTAAAATGTATAAAGATTTGAGAGAGGTGTATTGGTGGGTAGGCATGAAGAAAGACATTGTAAAATTTGTGTTCAGTTGCCATAGTTGCCAATAAGTCAAAGCCGAACATCAAAGGTCGGGTGGCCTAACCCAAGACATAGAGCTTCCTACTTATAAGCGGGAAGAGATTAATATGTATTTTGTGGTTGGGTTGCCCAAGACTAGAAAGGGTTTAGATTCCATATGGGTTGTGGTTGATAGGATGACAAAATCTGCTCACTTTCTGCCGGTTAAGTTTACATATGGGGCTGCAGATTATGATAGGTTGTACATTCGTGACTTGGTGAGGTTGCATGGGGTTCCTTTGTCCATTATAGAGGACCGTGGTGCACAATTCACTTCTCACTTTTGGAGGTCTTTCTAAAGAAGTTTTGGGATCAAAGTAAAGCTTAGTACGACCTTTTCAAACTCAAATGGATGGCCAAGCTGAAAGGACTATCGAAACACTTGAGGACATGCTTAGGGCTTGTGTATTGGAGCTTAAGAGTAGCTGGGATGATCATCTTCCATTAATTGAGTTTACATATAAAATTAGTTATCATTCTAGCATCGGTATGGCTCCTTTTGAAACTCTCTACGGTAGATGTTGTAGATCATTGATTGGGTAGTTTAAGGTTGGTGCGGCTGGATTTATTAGGTTAGGATCTATTTATGGATGATATGGATAAGGTAATAATGATTAGACAAAGGTTTAAAATAGCCCAAAGTCGCCAAACGTCCTATGCCTATGTGAGGAGAAGAGGTCTTGAATTCAAGGTTGATGATTGGGTTTATTTGAAGGTGTCACCCATGAAGAGGGTGGTTTGTTTTAGTAAGAAGCGCAAGTTGAGACCAAGTTATATGGGTCCTTATAGGGTGATGAGAAGGATTGGTAAGGTAGCCTACGAGTTGGATTTGCCTAGAGAAACAGAGTTGGTTCATCCGATCTTTCATGTGTCTATGTTGAGGAAGTAAGTGGGTGATCCCAATGCTATTGTGCCTCTTGATATAGTGGAGTAGTTGAAGACAACTTGACATATGAAGAGGTTCCAATAAATATCTTGTATGGGCAAGGGAAGAGATTGAGGAACAAAGAAGTTGCTTCCGTTAAGGTCCTTTGGAGGAACTAACAAGTCGAAGGTGCAACTTGGGAGACCGAAGCATATATGCAAAAGTGATACCCTTATCTCTTCCACTCCACTCAAGCCTAAGATATTGATCAAGTTCCTTCATATGATCTCAAGTCTTAAGTTCAGCCCTCATGTCATTACATACATTTATGCTTAAATTGACAAGTTCATGATGATTTTACACTTATGATGAGATTTTTGAAATGATGTTTAAGTGCATTGTTGCATCCTTATATGGGCTGAAAGTGTCATGTTTGCATCTCTCATATACATTTATTTGACATTCGGGGACGAATGTTCCGAAGGGGGAGATATTGAAACGACCCCAAAAAAGTGCCCGAAAATATGTCTCAGAAGTGCCTGGAATCGTAATTTCTATATATCTCACAATTCGTGCGTGATATCAAAAATTTGCCTTCATATTCTTGTTCAAGAGATCAAATTTAGTGAAAAATGGATCTAACCCTGATTTAAGAGCAACCGTATCAAAATTTGAAAATCTCAAAAATCAATTTCCAGTGAGGTTTTCACACCCCTAGCGCATCCACCTCTGTTTATTTTTGTGGCCAACTTTCTATCTCGGTCCAAGACTTTTGGGTCTTGTACCTAAGTGTTCCCATGCATGAAAATTCCTATACTTAGCATTATTTCACCCTCATATCATTCAAGACATTCCTAAATACTCACTCAAATACTTAGCCAATATTTTATCTCCTAAATTCAAGTCTCAAACTCATCTGGATTTCAAGGTTCTCACCAAGCTTCAAGTCACCATCTCCAATCTTCATCAAGTTATTCTCCAAAGCTAAGGTATGTTGGTTCTTTCATGGGTTACTTTCACCCATGACGCCCAAGCTTCCTTTTACCTTGAATTGCATGATTTAAAGTTGATTTACTCATGGGTATTATCAATTATGAATTTCACCACACTCTATGTTGGGGTTTCATGAAATTATGACTATTTTAGGATGTTTGAAGATATGAATCTAAGATCTAATGTGAGATTTAATGAAGGGTTTTACTATATATTACTTGAGGTTGTTACCAAGTGTCTATTGATGGTTTTACATTGAATGATGTAGCATGATTACACTCATGAAATACATGGTTTTGAACTAGTATTACACACCTGCCAAGTATTTGATAAAATGTCTGATTATGATTTCTTGAGGAATTGAAGGTTCAATGCATGTCTTATGAGATGAATAACTTTAGAATGATAAAGGGAATATATGTATATGATGATGAAAATAATATATATATATGATATTATCTCTATAGTGTTGGGATGACCATGCCTCACTCGGGGGGTTGTAGGTCTAGGTAACCTTGTTGTGGAGTTTGTACCTTGATCGCCTCGCTCGGGAGGTGGCAGGCCCGTGAAACCATATGGAGGAATTTGTACCTTGATAACTATGTTGGGGGGTTTGTACCTCATCAATCATATTGGGGGATTTGTACCTCATCAACCTCATGAAGGGGTTTGTACCTCATGCGCCTCTTTAAGGAGGTGGTACGCCTTGTATTGCACGAATAATGGTCACTCCTTACACTCGTATTATGTTCTATCTAAGCATGGTTTTACTTCGAGCATAATTCATACATGTCATATTGCTATATGCTTATTCATTGCATATGTTTTGAATTTTGATTATGGTGATTGTCAATTGTTGTATTGCATCCTACATACTTAGTACATTTAAACGTACTAACGTATACTCTACGCCTACATGATGTCACCATGTAGGAATCGAAGCTTCGCTTGAGCATACCCATCCACCTGGCTGGTATGATTCCACTCAAGCTTGTTGGTGAGTCCTCCATTCAGGGGACATTGCTTATTGCCTCATGTTATGTTCTAAGACTGCTTTTCTTTCATGTAAATATTGACTGTAAGGGTGAGTCCGATTGTTTGTCTTGGCCCCCGCTCTTATCTTTGTGCTAGAGGTGTTTTTGGACATGTCGTGTGTCATCTAATGAGTTTTGACTCTCTATTGACTCTTGATATTTACGATATGGAAGTTTTCCCTTAGCCCCGTTGTACCTATTTTATTCTATTGTTGTTGTATTTTATTGCTTTCGCGATCAAGGATGTGTAATGATATGTTAAGAGGCTTGCTTAAGGTCCCTTCGGGTTCCCTTTGTTCTATGTCACGTCTAGGCCCTAGGCTTGGGTCATGACATTCAATGGCTAAGGTATTAGGGGTTTTGCTGAGACTTCGTAGGCCAAGCGCATCCTCGGAGGTTCGCGTATGATTTCTTAATTGATTCATACGAAGAACTGGTATATCATAGTTGAACATACGTTACAAGCAACCTACCTTATTCACTCATTATCTACTCATTTAGTCAAATATGTTAACCCTGTTGGTAGACCGATTTCCATATTTGCACATCCCCAACATCTTCCCTTATTTGTTGATTGAATTGTTAATTAGAAATTGTGTAGTCCAATTCTTATTTTTAATTATTGCATTCCCTCAGATCCTACAATTACTTAGTCCAATAAGTCACTTCTATCTTGAACTATGATTCCTCTATGGGATTCGACCCCAAGCTCTCAGTTGGGTTATTATACTGATGATGACTGCCCCTGTGTCCTCTGAGTAGCAAGGTTGAGTGACATCAGTAGCCAATCCATGCCAAGAATGATATCAAACTTGGTTATGTCAAGTTCAATATGATCAGACGGAATTGCTTTATGCAAGACTAATATTGGGCAATTTTTATAAACTCTTTCGTCTAGAATCGAATCACCAACAGGGCATAAACTGAAACAGGCTCTAACAAGACTTCAAGACATACATCAAATCTTATAGCAATGTAAGGAGTAACAAAAGGAAATGTGGAACCTGAATCAAGAAAAGCATATAAATAAAAGTCAAAATCTGCAACATACACATAACCACATTCGTGGACTCCTTAACATCTTGCTTAGCTTGAAGTGCATAGAACCTATTGTGGCATTGCCCACCACTACCCAACCTAGAAGAATCTTATTGAACTTTTCTCTCTTAGGTAGCTTGGACTTGAGGATGACCTTCTCTTCCCTTTGTCACGACTCAAGCCTAGGGTCTAGACGTGACACGATGCATGGGAAACCCGAAGGGATCCCAAGCAAGCCTATTAATATATCATTATACATCATTGATCGCAGAAGCAATAAAATAACAATAAGAAATAGTAAATAGGGAAAAACAGGCTATGGGACATCTTCCATATCGTAAATCATCATAGATCCAAAGAGAGTCAAGGCTCATAGTATCATTACATGACTTGTCTAACAACACCTCTACACATAGAACTTAGCGGGGATCAAGACCAACAACCGAGCTCACCCTCATAGTCAAAGCATACAAATAAAGGAAAGAGATTCTTAGCATAACATAAGAGAAAGTGATATCATCCTCGGAGTTAAGGACTCACCAACTAGCTTGAGAGAGATCATACTAGCTACATGGAGGAGGAGGATGATCAAGTGGGGCTCCGGTTCCTTCATGGTAATATTATGTAGACATAGAGTATGCATTAGTACATTTGAATATACTAAATATGTAAGATGCAATGCAACAGGAGATAAGCAACATAATCCAAATGCATAAACATAAGCAATGAATAAGCATATAGCGATATGGCATGCATGGATGATGCTTAGAGTAAATCATGCTTACATAGAATATAATACATGTGTAAGAAGTGACCATCAATATAGAATATCCAAGGTCTACCACACTCTTGGAGTGGCGATTGAGGTATAAACCTCTTAATGTGGTTATTGAGGTACATACCCCCCAATATGGTAGCACGGGCCTATTACCTCCCGAGCAAGGTAATCGAGGTAAAAACCCCTCAATGTGGTTATTAAGGTACATAGCCCTCCTAATCATTGTAGCATGGCTACTATCTTCCGAGGGAGGCAATCGAAGTACCAACCCCTCAATGTGGTTACCGGGCCCCAAGCGAGGCTTAGTCTACTCACAACACTATAGAGGAAAATGACACATATATACATTCATTTCATCATCATGAAGTCATTCAAATCATAAGTCATGCTTTAGACCTTTATCAACTCAAGAATCTATAACCAAACATTTTATCAAACACTTGGCAGGTATGTAATGCTAGTGTAAAACCATGCAATTCAAGAGTGAAATCATGGAAGAAAATCTAATTTAAAAACATCCACTAACACTTGGTAATTCTCTCATGCAATACACATCAAAACCTGTCATCAATCACAAGATAGATCTAAGATTAATAACTCAAAACATACTTAAATAGTCACACTTTTACAAAACCCCAACATAGTTCATAGTCAAATTCATAGTACGTAAGATCCATAAGTAAATCAACTTAGATTCATGAAATTTATGTAAAAAGAAAGCTTGGGCACCATGGGTGAAAGGACCCATTGGTTGAAACCCATACACCTTGACTTTGGAGAATTACTTGATGAAGATTGCAAATGGAGGCTTAAAGCTTGAGTGAAATCCTTAAGATCTGGATGAGTTTTGACACTTGAATTTTGGATAAAATATTTATCTAAGTGTTTGAGACAGTATTTAGAAATGTCTTGTATGATATAAAGGTGGGATATGGCTAAGTATAGGTAGTTTTATGCATAGGAAGATTTAGGCGACTCAACAAAATTGGGCAAAAATAACACTGGTCCGTGCCCCAGCCGCGTCGCGCCAGAGGCTTGGATTAACACTGGAATTTATTATTTTTGGAATTTTGAATTTTGATATGGTTGCTCTAAAATTGAGGTTAGACCCGTTTTGTACTCAATTTTCCCCCTAATCAAGAATATGAAGTCGAATTTTTAATAACACGCACGGATTTTGAGATATATGCAGATTACGATTCCGGGCACTTCAGAGGTACATTTTCGGACAATTTTTGTGGTCGTTTCACCCTTGTTTTGCAACACTAGGTCATTTTGAGATCTTGTGCCCCATTTTACTGCACCGATATAAAGAACTCATACCGATCAAATATTTGCCTATCTAGCTTCTCCCATACTTGGGACACTTGGGGAAAGTAGACCCATTAACATTATCACCTTGGGCCTTAAGGGTGGTCAACCTATCTTTGTTAAACCTTTAGCCCGAAGCTTGAGAAGAACCTTGGCCTTGGAATCTTTGGCCTTGTTGAAAACAGTCGTTACCACCATCGGATTTGGATTAAGAAAACCCACCTTCAAGCTAAGCCCTCTTGAACTCTCTTACTTTCGTCTCCTTGAGCTTCTCCCCTTATATTTGTTCAACATATTTCATCAGTCTAAAATTTCCATATCTTTGATTTGGCACAAACTTAATCATTCTTTCCCTTAAATCAAAAATCATGAATGGAGCATATTTAGACAATAAGTTAACTTGAGCCGCATACTCCCTCAAACTCATGCCTCATTGCTTAAGGTTGATGAACTCTTAGACCTTGTATTTCGTCAATTCCAAGGGAAAGAAATGGTCAAAAAATGCACCCTTAAACTCTCCCCAAGATATGGGATCTAATCCTTCAATGCACTAACTCTTCCATCAACTGTAGCACACTCCAGCAACACCTTTGAGTTGATAGGCCACTAGTTGTGCCTTCTCTCCTAGGGATATGGCCATGATACCAATAATCTTATACACTTTATCAATAAGTTCTTGTGGATCCTCATCCACTTTGGAGCCATGGGATTTGGGTGGACTCATTCTTATAAAGTCCTAGACTCTGGTTGAGGCCCACCCCGTGCCTTGAACCACCCTTCCTTGATTGGCTTGGGCTATCACAACTTGTGCTAGCATTTGAAAGGTGGTCCGAAACTCCACATTGGTGACCGGCTCGGCCAAAGGATCATGAGGAACTTGGGGAACTAGAGGAGCTTATCTGTCATTACCATTGACTCCTTTTTGCATTGGTGCTCTTCATGGATGCATTTGTTAAAAATCACAAAAAATAATTTCTAAAGAGAGGATCTTATAATACACTCTATCGCAGGACATAGAACATGAAAGAAGTGAAGATTTTCTTAAATGTTTCATAACCTTCTATTCAGAAATATGTCCCATTTTGCACCCATGAATAAGATCTACTTGACGGGGCATGTTGGACTCCCTAGAACACTTCAAAACCTTGTTCTTGAATATCAAGTTTGTTATGACCCAAGCCAATTCCCAGGTGTGACATGGCAATTAGAATCCTTGTATAAACCCCAACAAAACCTCATAGAATATTAAGCATACATACAATAAAGAAATAAGGCAAACATAATGTGAAAACTCATAAGAGATCCAACAAAAACAATAGTATAGACAAATGAAATAAGGTGAGATTGACTCAATACAATCAAACACGCCTCTACTAGATCTAGCGTAGGTGGAGTCTATGGATATGTTCTTAGCTTACCCCTAAAAAAGAAATAAGAAAATAGTCATAACAAAGAAACAAATTAGAAACATCAAGAGTTATGAAAGGGTTGCCCTCGAATCATAAGGAGTCACTAATCAATCAACATTCAAAGTTATTGCCAGCTAGACATGGGTAAGAGATGGAGTGTCCAGTCCTACATTATGACATATGTAGGCAAAGCCTATATATTAGTACGTTTGAATGTACTAAGTATATATAAAATGCAATGAAATAGAAATCATGTTGTGCAATAACCAATTTAAATAATATGACAGAAAAGATATTGAAAATATAAGTACACATAAGAGGGTCAAAGCACAAGTAAATCATAAGAGTATTATGTCGAAGTAAGGGTTATGATTAGTCATGTAAAACATCATAGAGAATCATAAATATATGGGATATAACCATAACCATAATAAGACATGTGAGTTATATCATGGAATCGGAATGTCTACCAATACATCAAAGAAAAGGGATCCTACTTGCTAAGGTAGAACTATACCTCATTAAATGAGTGTCATAAATCATATGCTATATGTGGATCCTCTAACTAGGACATATTGTCAATAATCTTACATTGACATGCAATTATGGGACTCGAGGTTTCTACTAGGAATCCCCTCAGGTTGAGTTCCCACCTCAAAATCTACTTGGTACTAAGTTAAAATGAAATGAAGTACATGTCATAAAACTCATACATATATAAAGTCATTAGCTTGTCATAAATCATAGTTCATAATTTTCACAAGTTTGTTATGTAGGATAGACAATTCATAACTATCAATCCAAATCATAGAAACTTATTTATAGAATAGCTTATTTTCATATGATTCATGAACTTCCATCATTACAAATCCTACCTTAATTAAGAGTGTCATTAGGGTCTTAGGTCACCTCTTTCACAAAGTTGTTTAAACACTTGAAATTTTATAGTCATAAGTTGAAAATGAAATTAGGGTAAAAGTATGGGTTCACAATTTATTGACCTAAAATCATGAAATTAGATTGAAAACATGATTAATAACATCAATTGACTCAACATTGTATGAACCATTGTAAAATCTCATGAACCCTAAATGGCATGCATTAGTATTCACTTGTAAACCATAAAAATTGTGAAATTTATCGCAATTCATGCATAGTTAGGTAAATCATCATAATATAAATTATAATTTATACAATTAAAATTGGGATCATGAAACGTATAACATACATACTCAAATTTAGATGAAAAAATGAGGAAATCTTTGGGCTCCGTGGGTGAAAGGGACTCATGGATAAATACACACACACCTTAAATTAAGACCTAGATTAAAATCTTGATTTAACGGTGGAATTTGAAAGAAACCCTAGTTGACTCTTCTTTGAGCTTAAGAAAAATTGGAGAACAGGACTTAAATGACTTTGTGAGGAAGTGGGGAAATAATTATGTTTGGGGTAAAGTAATAGCATAAATTGGTTGTGGATAGTTTAATAGGACTAGAATACGTAGTTTAGAAATTAGGAGGGTAAGAAATACCAAAAATATCCTTAATTGACAATCTATCAGAGAGGACTACTAACTGGGTCTATGGGTCTTAGACCTATCTACGATTCCTCAATGGGTTTCGTAGAACCTAGGTCTAAAATCAAGGTTTTGAATCTCAAACTACGATCTCGTCATTTCTTCTATGGCCTATAAAAACCCTGCAGACCCTTCCAACACTTAGCCAAATTTCTATTACAGCTCATGAATACCCCTCGTAAAACTCATGCACAAAAATCATAGCTACTAAATTTTTACCTCGATCTATTAAACATTTCCTACAATATGTACACATTTCTATGGCTCATAAAGAGCCCTTGTGGATGCTTCCCAGACTTAGTCAAATTCTCAAGTTTCAAGACTCTATTTATAGATCAAACCACGACTCATACAAAGATTTCATGGTTTCATCAAAATTTTACCAACTGTGCGAGGCACATACATGAGACCCTACCTATATCTCCTAGAATAGACTACGGCCTATATACTAGGATTGTGGTCCTTGGACAAAAAATAGTCTTCTGCATTTTCTTTCATAATTTAATTTTTCAACATATGGGGTATTACATTTAGGTACTATTAGGGGATTTAATTTTAATCTCAAAACATCAAGATCCTAATTAGAAAAGGATGAGGAAAGTTGAAAACTACCTGCATTGAAACTGCTAAACTGAACCATGAAATTTCGTCTATGGGTTGTAATTTAGTCTATGACTCATAAATTGATGGCTTGTGGAAATTGGGGATAATTAATCTTGGGTCTATGACTAAAATTTTATGATTCGTAGATGTTTTTACGAGTCATATCCTATCATGGAACTGGGCATAAGTTTTGGCTTTTCAGGCTTTGATTCACAATCACCTTTTACGGGTCATAGACCTTTCTATGCGCCTGTCGTGCATGTTTGTTGCATGAAATTCTGAAACTATGATTTTTGGCCATAATTTATGAAACTTACTTGTTGAGTTGTACAACCTTTGATGGGTCATAGACCCACACCTCGTGAACGAGACACTATCCCACTATCAGAAACTATGAGGGACAATCTACAACTCATAGAAACTTCTATGAGTTGTAGTCTTTCCTTATGGAGTGATTAGAGTTGGGTTTGACAAGTCTAGGTTCCACAAACCCCATCTATGGCTCATGGAACCATCTACAGGTCGTAGATACTGCTCGTGGAACTCAAGCTTCTATAGACTCAGCTTTATTTATTGAAGTTTTTGAGCCTTTTAAGTTAGGATATTTTATAGGGTGATACACTATCTCTTTCCACCTTGAAATTGAGGTAGATCCATATTTCAAAAGTGCTTAAACCTTTTTTGTTCTGCATCACTCATGATAGGTCTAAACATTAAGATAATCCAATGCCTGCAAAGGTATACCTCAAAATCTAGCAACTCTTCTTGTGACTGACTAACCTGATGGACCCTAAAAACTAAAAACAAGATGCTAACCAGGAGTTTTCTCCCGATCCTAGCCTAAGAACAATTTGGAGTACCAGGCAAGGTGCTTTCCTAAGTACTACCCTTAGCAAGCCCAACACACATACAAAAGTGTCCTGAAGTACTATAGTAGACAAATTTGGATGGTGCCTAAGTTGGGTCCACCCTCTCCTCCTAAACCTAGTAATTGTCTAAGTCATAGTCAATGTTAGAGTCCCACCCTATCCTCCTAAACCTAGTAACCGTTTGCATCATGGTCAACCTTAAAAGACTCTACTCTATCTAGGACCCAATCAGCTACATGTTCTCTCTCTCTAACTTGGCCTTTGTCCTACCTCGGCCTTGGTCTCTCTCACATATCGCTGCTTGGGCAGGAGATTCTAGCACGGGCTCTTAATCCCTACAATGGCAGCACGTGGCTTCACCATTCATGAGCATGAAATAAAGAGTCTTACTAATAAAATCAAGTATGTATAGTAACAAAGGAAGAGTAAATCTTTCCTAAAAAACTATAATCTCTTAAAGATTGATAACGGATATCTTCTCACCAATTTACAAGACTAATAGAGATAACTTGTACTAATAAAAACTAATAAATCATGCTCTAATACCAAGTTGTCACTTTCAAACTCTGAAACTGTGATGACACCTATCTCAACCCCACTGATAGGTAAATCAATCCTAAAATAATTAATTTAAATTGATAAAAATGCATAATTTAGATACTCAAAGCAAAAGAAGCCTTTAAATAAATTCTTTTGTAAAAATTAAAGTAAGATACGAAGAGTGAGAACTTTAATAACACCACCCCAAAATTTGATTACACAAGTACAAGCCTCTAAGAGACTTTTAAAGTATGACATCAAGTACTACACTACCTAAGAATGAGAAAAACAGAATAAAACACAAAGATAGAAAGTCTGGATATAACGGAACAATTAAGCAACTATCTTTTAAACTTCGGGAGCCCTAAACAACTGCGAGGATCACATACCACATGGACCAAGCTCAATGCCTTAATTAGAGTCTGAAAAAGTCAAATTATAATTTTGCCTTTCCTTAAAGCCTCTGAACGATCCCAATCTCACAAAGAAATCTAGCAAAATCCCTCGATCTTTGCCTCAAATTATGCTCCTAATATCTCCAAGTAATATTTGGAATAATGATCAAACATAGGAAAGATCATTGTGGTATTTGGAATAATGATATCAAACATAGGGAAAGATCATTGTTCATGCATAGTGAATCTACAGAAGTAAAATCCTGACTGCAGCTGCAAAATTATAGGTGCAGACAAATCATCACAGTAATAAAGGTCACTTGACATGAATACTTTTGCAGAAGTAACCCTTGTCTCACAGGAGTGAGAACTCTTTATAGTCACATTTCTGTCAATGCGGATAAATCCCAGTATAACGATCAGTATTGAACCTATTTATTTTTATCAAAGTGAAATTTTCTCGCTAGTGCAATCCATTTTTGCAGGTACGACATCATCAGTACAGACACAAAGTGGCAAGTGCAATTGTATCAAGTTCAAAAATAACTTAGCAATTTCAAAAATCAATGCACACTTAATATCAACCCTCAAAAATCATTCAAAATCCAACAAAAATAAATTAAATATTAAAATCATAATGCGGACTTGTTTGAATCCTTAAATCACCAATCTGATGCCATATTGACCAAAATCAACATCAAATTCCTTGAACTTAAAAATTCTCACCAACAACCAAGATCCTAAATGTGTCAGAACTCTAACCAATTATCCAATCAACTTGAAAATTTTATTCCAAGCTCGTTTGCGTGGAATATTGATTTTTGTCAAATTTTTCTCAACTTTCAAACCTTCAAACATGAAAAAACTCACGAATATTTGTCCGATCATCACGAAAATCGTGTAACCATCTCTGCAGGTCATAAATACCATTAAAAAATAGCTACAAAAGAAAAAGAAACATAGAAAAGAAAAAAAACACAAAGTGACCATAAGGGTCATTATAGTTCAATTCTCACCTTATAATTTCCTCTTTCATTCTCCTAATTTTTTTAAAAAAAAAAACG
>JAABOM020077647.1:0-33344 GCA_011800125.2 Solanum clarkiae | reverse complement strand
TACAGTACAGATGATACAGTAAAGGTAAAGTAATATAAAGGATGTAAAGTACATGATTCCACAGTATAACTAAAGGTTGTCCACAAACTTACACTAGTGCATAGGTTCATTTGAGTTATTACTTTACGTATAGTATATCCTGCCTTACATACTCAGTACATTATCTCGTACTGACGTCTCTTACGGGGGACCTGCATTTCATGTTGCAGGTACAGGTGCTAGTAGATCTCCCCAGTAGGAGTACAGAACATTCAGCTGCTGTCATTAAGCTCCAGGTTTCTTCGGGGCTTTGTATATGTCTAGAGCTATGTTTATATTGTATAGTTTGTGAGGCGGGGCCTGTCCCGACCCTTATCAAATGTTTTTCTTTACTTAGAGGCTCTGTAGACTATGTAAAGTAAAAGTGAAGTCATGTCTCGTATTTTAGACACCGTGGCCCCAACGGCCTAGTCATATGCATTTCCTTTTGGTTTATTATCACTGTTTATCTACTTTAAGGCATACTAAAGGTAGAACCCCTCATAATACGTATAGTAAGTGCATAGTTACAGGTTGGTTCTCCTTGGCCTTACCGGCAACGGGTGCCAGTCCACCCTAACGAGACATGGGGCGTGACACTATTGTTGTAGGAAAACTCAATTAAAGGAAGATGGTCATCCCAACTACCCCTCAACTCTAATGGACATTTCCTAAGAATTTCCTTAAGGGTTTGAATGTTTGTTTTGGCTTGGCCATCCGTTTGGGGATGAAAGGTCATATTAAGGTAAACTTTTGTACCAAGACCCCTTTGAAAAGACTTTCAAAAGTGTGAAGTGAATTGCGAACCATGATCAAATATGATGGACAATGGAACCCCATGTAACCTTCCTAACTCATAAATGTACAACCTTGCATATCTTCAGCCCCATATGTGGTTTTAACCGGTAGAAAGTGAGCTGATTTCATCATCCTTTCAACCACCACCCAAATGGAATCAAAACATTTTCTAGTCTTGGGAACCCAACCACAAAATCCATATTATTGACCTCCCACTTCCAAGTGGGGAGTCTCTTTGTCTTGTGTTACGCCACCCGACCTTTGATGTTTGGCTTTAACTTGTTGAAAACTACGGCAACCGAAAACGAATTTGGCAATGTCCCTCTTCATCCCTCCCCACCAAGACACATCCCTTAAGTCTCTATATATTTTATGGAACTGGGATGGATGGAATAAGAGAAATTGTCGGCCTCATCAAGGATCTTCTCCCTCAAACCATCAACACAAGGCACACACAACCTACCTTGGTACCTAAGGGCCACATCTCTCCCTTGGGAGAAAGCCTCTACTTTTCCCTCTGTCACCAAGGCCTTCAATTCAAGCAAGGAGGAGTTAAGATCTTGTTTTTCTATCACCTCATCAACTAACGAAGACATAAACCCATCAACTACCACAATACCATCATCACCAACCTCTCACAACCTAACCGCCAATCTAGCCAATTGATGTACATCCCTAGCCATCTCTTTATCATAACTTTCAACATGGGGTAGGATACTCATAGACACCCTACTCAAAGCATCCGCCACCACATTTTCTTTTCTTGGATGATAGTGTACACTCATATCATAGTCTTTAAGAAGTTCTAACCATCTCCATTGCCTCAAGTTGAGCTCCTTTTGGGTGAAGACATAATGAAGGCTCTTATGATCAGTGAATACATCCACATGCACCCCATACAAGTAGTGATGCCAAATCTTTAATTCAAACACAATGGCCGCTAACTTTAGATCATGGGTAGTCTCCACTGGATCTGTTCCTAGGAGTACCCTACCTTGAGTTGTCTAGAAGCATAAGCTCTGACCTTACCACTTTGCATCAACACACAACACAAATCAACTAGGGAAGCATCACAATACACCACATATCCCTCAAGCCCATCCGGTAGTGACAATATAGGAGCGGATACAAGCTTTTCTTTCAATGTTTTGAAACTCCTCTCACACTCATCGGTCCACACAAACTTAACCTACTTTTGAGTCAATTTTTTCATAGGCGAAGTAATGGAGGAGAACCCATTCACAAACCTTCTATAATAGCTTGCTAAGCCCAAGAAACTCCTAATATCCAATAGGGTCAATGGTCTAGGCTAATTTCTAATAGCATCAGTTTTCTTAGGATCTACTTTTATACCATCCCTCGACACCATATGACCCTAGAATAAAACCTCCTTCAACCAAAATTCACATTTGTCATATTTGGCATACAAATTCTCCTCCCTTAATCTTTGCAACACAACCCTCAAATGCCCCACATGTTCCTCCGTACTATGTAAATAGATCAAAATATCATCAATTAAGGCCACAACAAAGGAATCAAGGTAAGTTTTGAAGACCCTATTCATTAGGTCCATGAATATGGCCGATGCATTGGCCAACCCAAAATACATTACAATAAACTCATAATGCCCGTATCTAGTCTGGAAGGTCATCTTGGGAATATCACACTCCTTCACCCTCACCCTCACTTGATGATACCCGAAATGAAGATCAATCTTAGAGAAGAAGCTATCCCCTTGCAATTTGTCAAAAAAGTCATCAATCCTTGGAAGACGATTCCTATTATTGATGGCGACCCTATTGAGTTGCCGGTAGTCAATGCACATTCTAAGTTACCTATCCTTCTTTTTCACAAACAACACCGGAGCACGCCAAGATGATTGACTAGGCCTAATAAATCTACAACAAATCTTTTGATTGTTCCTTTAACTCTTCAACTTCGCCGGGGCCATACTGTGAAGAGGAATGGAGATAGGTGGAGTATAGGGGAGGAGGTCTATATCAAAATCCATTTCCCTTTCAGGAGGAACACCAAAAAGGTTATTTGGTAAGACATCAAGGAACTAATTTACAACCGAAACCGACTCTATGGAAGGGGATTTAGACTCCATATCTCTAACCTTCACAAGATGATAAAGACACCCCTTACAGATTAACTTATAGGCTCTAATGTAAGAAATACATCTCTACCCTTGACCACAATCTCTTGACTCTCCCACTCAAGGACGGGTTAATTAGGGAATTTAAACTTGACCCTATATATTCTACAATCAATAGAAGCATAGTAGGCATGCAATCAATCCATCCCAAGAAAGATATCAAAATCTACCATGTCTAATTCAACAAGATCGCAAGATAACAACTTATGCAAAATGCAAATTGGACAACTCCTATAAATGTTCCTAGCAACTATAGAGGCACTAATAGAAGTTGACATTACATATGACTCATGGAACAACTTGGGGTCAACATGGAACTTCTTAGCAACCAAAGGAGTAATAAGGAAAGAGTGGCACCTAGATAAATAAAAGCATATACATCAAAGTCAAAGATTTTCAACATACCGATAACAACATCAGGAACATCACCAACCCCTTGGCTCCTGTGAAGAGCATAAAATCGATTGTGCCTCAGGGCACCACTTTGAGCACCACCTCTACCCAATGGAATCAAATTTTCTACTTGTCCCTTTCCATAAGTTTTTGGACAATCAACCTTTTTGTGACCAAGTTCCAAACATTCATAACATGTATTAGAGCCTCTCAAACATGAGCCTCCATGGCTCCTTCTACATTTAGGGAACATATCAATAGGAGATATCCCACTAAAACCTTGAGGCCTAGGGAAGTCATTGGCAATACTCCTATTAGTAGCATGAGAAGGCCCTTAGCCTTGACAAAATCTAGCACCATTTTGGAATTTACCCTCAAATCGGGATCTCTTGGCCTCATACCCCTTCTCTTCCTCAAATTCTCCTACTCAATTTGCTTGGCACAGGTCATCAATCGAGACATGTCCATGTCATTAATTAGCCTGATGGACTAGATTTCTTCACTTACCAAGTCGGATACCCCCATCACAAACTTATTTATCTTATATTTAGGATCGGCCACCAAATGAGGAGCATACTTTGAAATTTGATTAAACTTGAGGGCATACTTCCTCACAATCATTAAACCTTGTTTCAAGTTCATAAACTCCACCAACTTAGCTTTCCTAAGCTCTAGAGGGAAGAACCGATTAAGGAAAGCCAATTTGCACTTCTCCCAAAGCACCACATTACCAATTCCCTTCTCACCCTTCCATTGATCATACCATATTTGGGCTACCCTTTTGCATTGGTACGCCGCCAACTCTGCTTTTTCATTCGGCTCAACACCCATGATATTCAAGATCCAATAGACCTCATCAATGAACTCTTGTGGATATTTATCCACTTTTGGCCCATAGCATACCAGATGATTTATCCTCGTGAAGTTCCCTACCCTAGCTACCGGTGTAGTAGCATGAGGGGCATGGGCCCTTCATTGACTTGGTTGGCCAAAACTTTGGCAAGCATAGTGAGATCATCTCGGAGCTCACCATTGGTAGGTTGCTCCTTGGGAGTGTGGACCCTTTTTCTTCTAGTATTTAGTACGCTCTATCATAGTAAAGAACAATCGCAAGGGGGTAAAACTCACCATGACTCTATTGCATGAATTAGAACATGAAGAAGGGAACTATTTCCTAAAATGTCTCATAGCCTCCTACTCGTAGTCATTGCGCGCTTCACAACCATGAATAGAACTCTAATCGATGCGGTGTATTGGACTCCGAGGATCAATCAAGCTAGTGCTCTAATACCAAGTTTTTTATGACCCAAGCCTAGGGCCTAGATGTGACACAATGAAAGAGAACCTGAAAGGACCCCATGCAAGCCTCTTAGAACATAATTACACATTCTTGGTTGCGGAAGAAATAAAACAAGCATCAAGATATAATAAAGTGGCACAATCAGGGCTAAGGAAAAACAATTTTATATCATAGACATCAAGAACATTAGAGTAAAGGCTCTTAGCATAGATACATAATATGTCCAACAAATATCTCTATACATAGATAAGAGCGGGCACCAAGACAAAGTAACCGGGCTCTCCCTCAAAGTCAATATAAAACATATGGATGGATGTATTAATACATAATAAGAGCAACATAGACTAAGGTCCCCGAAGTGGAGGACTCACCAAGTTGCTTGAGTTGTATCGGACTAGCCATATGGTGGAGGAGGATAATCAACTTGGGCACTGGTTCCTACGTGGTGATATCATATAAGAAAGAGTATGCGTTAATATGTTTTAATGTACTAAGTATGTAGGATGCAATGCAACAAAAATTAGGCATCATAGTCAAAATGTGTAACAATAGGCAATAGACATAATATAACAATATGACATGCATGATCAATGCATAAGTAAAACATTCTTAAGTAGCTCATGTTCATATGGTATATCATATGTGTAGAAGAGACCAAGCTAGATTTCCAAGGTATAAACCCCTCGGTTGGTTGATGATGGTTTCCCCCCATCATCCGGATGGTGTGGTACAAATCTCTCACATTGTTGATGATAATCACACCTTATCACCACGGTAGCAGAGTAAAAACGTCTCACATGGTTGATAAGTACAAACCCCCACCTCGGTTGATGAGTACAAATGCCCACCTCGGTTACTCAGGTTTTTGTCCCTCCGGATCGGGCATGGTCTAACGCAACACTTTATATATAGTATATCATATACATAACATTATTTCATTATCATATAATCCATAATATCATATCTCATGCTTTGGAGCTTCAATTCCTTAAGAAACTATAATCGGACATTTTATCAAACACTTAGAGTGTGTCATATACTAGTATAAAACCATGAAATATAGAGATGAAATAGTGCAAGAAAATACATTGTAAAACCATCAATCAAGACCTTGCAATACCTTCAAGAAACATACATCAAAAACCCTCCTCAAATCTTGCAATAGATTAAAGATTTATAGCTCAAAATATAGCAAAACAGTCATAAATTCACATAGGTTTAACATAGTGGGTGCAATGTATTTCATAATAAGCAAGACCCATTTGTAAATAAACTTTGAATCATATAATTTGAGTAAAAGGAGGCTTGGGTATCTTAGGTAAAAGGAACCCATGAAAAAATCCCACATACCTTAGCTTTGAGATGAAATTGGTGAAGATTGAAGATGGAGACTTGGAGCTTGAAGAAGAACCTTGAAGGAAAACCTTAGTTCTAGATGAGGGTTTGAGACTTGAATTTGGGAGTGAAAATATGGCTATGTGTTTGAGTGAGTATTGAAGAATGTTTAGGATGATATGAGGGTGAAATAAAACTAATTATAGGTAAAAACACAATTGGGAACACTTGGGCCCAAGACTTAAAAGTCTTGGACCTCACAGAAAATTGCTGGACAGGAAAATACATCCCTCTACTTCATCGAGAGGACGTGAAGACAACGTCTCTTCATCTGCATGCCCTTGGAACGTTGCTCCAAGGGCACAAAATGTTCACTGGAATATGCCACTTGAGAAATCATAATTTCTAAAATTTCATTCTTAAATCGAGGTTTTCCCCTAATTTTGACCCCCCAAAAAAGAATATGAAGTCGAATTCTCAATTCCACGCATGCATTTAGAGAGATAAAGAATTGAAAATTCTGGGCATTTAGAGACACATTTTTGGGCACTTTTTGGGCCCCCTTGGGAACATTCGTCCTCGAATGTAAAAGAGACGTACAAGACAAGAGTGATCATAAACAAATCAGCCCCAATAAGAATGCAACATTACATTCAAAACACCATTTCTAATATCTCAATATAAGTGTAAAATCATCATAAACTTGCCAACTTAAACATGAATGTATATGAATGACATAAGGGCTGAAATACAAGACTTGAAATCAGATAGGGGACTTAGAATTGGTACCTTAGCCTTAAGTGGAGTGGAAAAGATAAGGGTACTGCTTTTGCATGTCCGCTTTGGCCTCCCAAGTAGCCTTTTTGATTCATTGGTTCCTCCAAAGGACCTTAACGGATGCCAACTCCTTGTTCTTCAATCTCTTCACTTGCCTATCAAAAATATGATCTGGAGTCTCCTTATAAGTGAAGTTATCTTTCAAAAATACCGACATCAAGAGGACAATAGCATTGGTTCACCAACACATTTCGTCAACATAGAGAAATGGAACACTGGATGAACAAATACATTTCACTAGGTAACTTCAATTCATAATATACCTTGCCAACCCTCTTTATCACCTCTTAAGGACCAAAATATCTTGGACTTTACTTCCCCTTTCATTGGAGAAACTATCAAACAAACCCAATCACTCACTTTGAATTCCAGGTCTGTTCTTCTCACATCGGCATAAGATTTTTGACAACTTTGGGCTGTTCTCAACCTTTTCCTAATATTCTAACCTTCAGAAGAACCTCCATAACAAGATCCAGTCCCAATAAATCCACCTCTCCAACCTTAAACCAACCAACTGATGATCTAAAAAGTCTCCCATAAAGATCCTCAAAAGAAGCCATACCGATGCTAGAGTGACAGCTATAGTTGCAGGCAAACTCAATCAAAGGAAGATGGTTATCCCAACTACCCTTAACTTTAATGCACATCCCCTAAGTATATCCTAAAGGGTTTGAATGGTTCTTTCAGCTTGGCCATCCATTTGGGGGTGAAAGGTCATACAAAGGTAAACTTTTGTACCAAGACCCCTTTGAAAAGACTTCCAAAAGTGTGAAGTCAATTACGAACCATGACCCAATATGATGGACAAAGGAACCCCATATAACCTTACTAACTTATAGATATACAACCTTGCATACTCTTCATCGCCATATGTGGTCTCAACTGGTAGAAAGTGATCCGATTTCATCATCCTATCAACCACCATCCAAATGGAATCAAAATGTTTTCTAGCCTTGGGCAACTCAACCATAAAATTCATATTAATCACCTCTCACTTCCAAGTGGTATTCTCTAGTACTATGCAAGTGAAACATGATATTGTTTGGTCAAATTAGCACTCATTTTAAAAAGGGCTTGAATCTTATATTAAAGGGCGATATGTGTATCTAATGCATAAGAATATCGATTGCATAAAAGTTTTATGTTAAATTGAGGAGATCACGACCCTAAATAAAGTGAGAGAATTGAGGTTATTGTAGGACTCAAGAAGCTAGCAGGTGAATCACCTACTTGGTTAGCTTAAAATTGCTAGCTAAATGGAGACGAGGCCCAACGTCGAATTCGTCCGAGTCCAATTATTAATGAAGTCCATTTTAAAAGTGTAACTTTAGCCCATGTTTTATCATCATAAATGGAATATATTATTAGCCCAAGAAGAATATAAAAATTGCACAAGCCCATTACAATTTCTTTAGTAAGTTAGGCCCAAACTAATTATGAGAAAAGGGGAAAAATGGGCAGCAAATGCCCATCAATTTGGAGCCCCTTAAGGACCAAGTGAAAGGAGCAAAATGGTACTTTAATTACTTGATAAGATAAGGCTTGAAAGTTTAAATAAAGTCAGCTAAATTAATCCTTTAAAAAGGGGTTACAAGCTGCAAATTTAATTCATTCTTAGACTTGGAAACTTTTAGCTTTCACAAAACTTCATTGTTCTTCTTTCTTGATTTTGTAAAACAGCCAAAGGAAGGTTTGGGTTCTTAAGGAGGCTCGCAACCTTGAAGGTAAATGTAAGTGATTATAGTTGTGTATTTAGTAAGGTTTCTTCATGAAAAATAAGAGACTATGTTGGTGAGATATATGCTGAAAAATCTGGATAACATGTGTCCTAAAGATTGTTATGAACTTTTCTTGTTATTCAAGAGAATTTTCTGTTCTTGGTTGGATAAATTATGAAGTAAGAATTATGTTTTTAACATGGCATAGTTTGAAAATGATTTAAATATGCTTCTGCACCACTTTTACAGTCCACTAAAGTGAGTTCTTATAGGATATCGCAAGTATGTTCATAGTACGAACTTGTGGGCTGATGGATAGAAGGCTATTGCCTCACATCCTTCATGACTGATTTGGTACTTTTCTAATAATTTTTTAAGGATGTTTTTATGTATATATGTGTTGAGGAAGGTTTGGGTAAAGTGGAAACAGGTTTGGGATTGTTGACGTCGAAATGTAGCAAAGGGATGTAACATTATGCCGCCTATTTGTATATTATGTAGAATTGTTATGTGTTGTGTTTTCTGGGCTGTTGTAAGACTTTTACGGCCCTAAAATAGGCTGCACATGATATGTATATGAGAATGTGTATTAGAAAATACAATTAGGGGCGGAAAGATTGAAAGAATACGCTCGGGTTTATAATTATACACTTGCTGCCCATGTGTTATTTTTTTATGAGATTGGGCTACCAAGATGTATCTATTGGCTACTAATGCTAGTTTTATCACCGACTATGTTGTAGATAAATATTCAGAGGAAGAGAAGGTTATCTCGAGGTAATAGCGAGGTCGTACAATGAGGTATGTAAAGCTACTCGATTTTGTATTACTTGGCATAAAATCTAGATTCTGCCTTGCATATAAAGGCACTTACTAACTCCAACATAACTATTAACCATGTCTCTACTCATTCACATATTCATATGCTCCCATACATAGTCACTTGCAAACTTCTATACATACTTGGATACCAAGATATACGAGTTTGTTCTACTAAACAAAGTTAATGTGTTGTTCTACCTCCTATGCGTTTCATTATTAGTGTAACCTAATCCTTTCATTATGGTGTTGTCTATTGTGATTATTCATATTTCATATATTGTATCTACAGTCCTACCGCTCAAATATTGTTACCAAAAGAAGCATCTCAAAGGTAATTGAAAGATAAAGTAATGTATATAGCTTATTGATGGGTGGTAACCGTAGGGGTGGAAAAATCACCTAACCAAGGTCGATCGTATTATGGGAGGGGTAGCCCGAGGGGTTAAAAGAAAATCCTAGCCAGGGCCTATCCCGATATAGATATACCACTGATCAGCTGGTCATTTGCATTACTTGTTGTGCACAGATTATACAGTAAAGGTAAAATAATAAAAAGAACATAATACGTGATCCCACAGTATAACTAAAAGTGGTCTCTTATTCTACACAAGTGCATAGTTTCATTTGAGTTGTTACTTTGTATACAGTATTTCCTGCCTTACATATTCAATACATTATCTCGTACTGATGTCCCTTATAGGGGACTTGCATTTTATGCTGCAGGTACAGGTGCTAGTAGATCTCCCTAGTATGAGTATAGGATTTCCAGCTGTTGTTACCAAGCTCTAAGTTGCTTTGGAGCTTTATATGTCTAGAGCATATATTTTTGTGTTGTACCGTTAGTCAAGGTGGTGCCTATCCCGACCTTTATCAGATACTTTTCCTTATCTAGAGGGTTTGTAGACTATGTAAATTAAAGTGTGGTTATGTCTCGTACTTTAGACACTGTGGCCCAATGGCCTAGCCATATGTATTTCCTTTTGGCTTGTTATCAATGTTTATTTTCTCAAAGGCATGTCAAATAAATAAATCCCTTATAATATATATAGAAAGCGCATAGATACATTTTGTTTCTCTCGGGACTTATCAGCACCGGGTGCCAATCCGCCCTAATGGGACTTTGGAAGCAATATCTCTAAGTCTTGGCTCAGGCTATCCGGCCTTTGATGTTCAGCTTTGACTTGTTGACAACTATGACAACCGAAAAAGATTTGGCAATGTCCCTCTTCATGCCTCCCCACCAATACATATCCCTCAAGTCTCTATACATTTTGGTTGAACTAGGGTAGATGGAATAAGAAGAATTATGGGCCTCGTCAAGGAACTTCTCCCTTAAAACATCAACACAAGGCACATACAACCTACCATGGTAGCTAAGGGCCCCATCTCCCCTTAGGAGAAAACCTCTACTTTGCCCTCTATCACCAAGGCCTTCAATTCAAGCAAGGTGGAGATAATATCTTCTTTTGTTATCACCTTATCAACCAAAGGAGACTTGCACCCATCAATAACCATAACACCATCATCACCAACCTCTTTCAATCTAGCCAATTGATTCACCTCCCTAGCCATTTCCTTATTACCACCATCAATATGGGCTAGGTTGCCCGTAGACACCCTACTTAAAACATCCACCACCACATTTGCTTTTCACGGATGATAGTGTACACTAATATCCGAGTCTTTAATAAGTTCTAACCATCTCCTTTGTCTCAAGTTGAGATCCTTTTGGGTGAAGACCTATTGTAGGCTCTTAAGATCGATGAGCATATCCACATGTACCTCATAAGCAGTGATACCAAATATTTAATGCAAACACAATGGCTGCTAACTCAAGATCATTGTAGGGTAGTTCCTTTCATCTACCTTGACTTGTCTAGAAGCATAAGCCATGACCTTACCAGTTTGCATCAAGACACAACCCAAACCAACCCGGGAAGCATCACAATACACCACAAATCCCTCAAGCCCATCTGGTAGTAACAATATAGAAGCGGACACAATCTTGTCTTTCAATGTTTGGTAAATCCTCTAACAATCATCGGTACACACAAACTTAACATTCTTTTGATTCAATTTTATCATATGGGAAGCAATGGAGGAGAAGCCATTCAAAAACCTTCTATAATAGCCCTCTAGGCCCAAGAAACTCCTAATATCCAATGGGGTCAATGGTCCAGGTCAAGTTCTAATCAGATTGGTTTTCTTAGGATCCACTTTTATACTATTCCTCGATACCACATAATCCAAAAATGCAACCTCCTTTAACAAAAATTCACACTTCTCATAATTGGCATACAATTTCTCCTCCCTCAATCTTTGCAACACAACCCTCAAATGCCTCATATACTTATCCCTACTATGTGAATAGGTCAGAATATCATAAATGAAGACTATAACAAAGGAATTAAGGTAAGGTTTGATATTCATTAGGTCCATGAAGATGGCTGGTGCATTGGTCTGAAGACCCTATTCAGTAGGTCTATAAAGATGGCTGGTGCATTGGTGAACCCAAAAGACATCACAACAAACTCATAATGCCCATATCTAGTCTGGAAGGCCATCTTGGGAATATCACACTCCCTTACCCTCATTTGGTGATATCCAGATCGAAGATCAATCTTAGAGAAGAAGCTAGCCTTTTGCAATTGGTCAAAAACGTCATCAATACTTGGAAGAGTATACCTATTCTTAATGGTGACCCTATTGAGTTACCGGTAGTCAATACACATTCTAAGTGACCTATCCTTCTTTTTCATAAACAACGCCATAGCACCCCAAGGTGATTAACTAGGTCTAATAAATACCTTCTCCAACAAATCTTTCAATTGTTCCTTTAGCTCATTCATCTCCGCCAGGGCCATACAGTAAAGGAGAATGGAGATAAGTTGAGTATAGACGAGGAGGTCTATAAAAAAATCTATTTCCCTTTCGGGAGGAACACTAGAAAGGTCATTTGGGAAGACATCAAGGAACTCATTTACAATCAGAATTGACTCTATGGAAGGTGCTTTAGACGCCACAACTCTAACATTCAAAAGATGATAAAGATACCCCTCAGAGATCAACTTACGGGCTTTAATGTGAGAAATGAATCTCTACTCTTGACCACAACATCTTGACTCTCCTACTCAAGGACGAGTTCATTACGGAATTAAAACTTGATCCTACAGATTCTACAATCAATAGAACCATAGTAGGCATGCAACCAATCCATCCCAAGAATGACATCAAAATCTACCATGTCTAATTCAACAAGATCACAAGGCAATAACTTATGCAAAAAACAAATTGGACAACTCTTATAAACTTCCTTAGCAACAATAAAGGAACTAATAGGAGTAGACACTTCATATGACTCATGCAACAACTCGGGGTCAATATGGAACTTTTTAGCAACAAAAGGGGTAACAAAGGTAAGAGTGGTACCCAAATCAATCAAAGCATATATATCAAAGTCAAAGATTTTCAATATATCGGTAACAATATCGAAAATCTCACCACCCTCTTGACTCCAGTATAGATCATAAAATCTATTGTTCCTTGACGCACTACTTTGAGGACCACTTCTACCCAATGGAACTGCATTTACACCTCGTCCTTTGCCAAAATTTCTCAGACAATCCACCTTTTTGTCACTAAGTTCCCCACATTCATTGCATGTATTAGAGCCTCTCAAACATGAACCTCCATGGATCCTTCCACATTTAGGGCACATATCAATAGGAGCCACCCCACCAATGCCTTGAGGCCTATAGATGTCATTGGCAAACCCCCTATTAGTAGCATGAGAAGGCCTTGGACTTGAAGAAATCTAGCATACTTTTGGAATTTATCCTCAAATCGGGCCCTCTTGACCTCATGCCCACTTCTCTTCCCCAATTTCTCCTCCTCTATTTGCTCGGCATAGGTCATCAACTTAGACAAGTCCATGTCATTAATTAGCATGGTGGATCGACATTCTTCACTTACCAAGTCGGAGATCCCTATCAACAACTTATTCATCCTAGATCTAGGATCGGCCACCAAATAAGGAGCATATTTAAAAGTTGATTAAACTTGAGGGCATACTCCCTCAAACTCATAGAACCTTGTTTCAAGTTCATAAACTCCACTAATTTAGCTTTCCTAAACTTTAGAGGTAAGAATTTGGAAAGCCAATTTGAACTCCTCCCAAAGAAGCACATTACCAATTTCCTTCTCACCCTTCCATTGATCATACAATATTTGGGCTACCCTTTTGAGTTGGTACACTGCCAACTCTATCTTTTTATTCGTCCCAACACCTATAATATTTAAGATTTTGTAGACCTCATCAACCAACTCTTGTGGATCTGCATCCACCTTTGACCCATAGCATACCAGAGGATTCATCCTCATGAAGTCCCTTATCCTAGCACCCAAGGTTGCAGCATGAGGGTCTTGGGCCCCTTGATTGACTTTGTTGGCCACAACTTGGGCAAGCATAGTGAGAGTATCTCAGAGCTCACCATTGGTAGGTTGCTTCTTGGGAGTTTAGGCCCTTTTTCCTCTAGTGTTTGGCATGATTTAGAATACCAAAGAACAATCATTATGGGGAAAAACTTACCCCTACAGTATAGCATGACTTAGAATATGAAGCATGGAAACATTTCCTAAAACGTCTCTTAGGCTCCTACTCATAGTCATGGCATGCTTCACAACTATGAATAGTACTCTAATCGACATGGTGTGTTGGACTGTGAGGATCTATCAACCTAGTGCTCTGATACCAAATTTATGACAACTGAATCCTAGGGCCTAGATGTGACACAGCATAATGGGAACCCAAAGAGACCCCAATCAAGCCTCTTAGAACATCATTACATATTTGTGGTTGCATAAGCAATAAAGCAAGCATCAAGAGATAACAAAGCGGGACAACCGAGGCTAAGTAAAAGCACTTTCATATCATAGATATGAAGAACAATAGAGTCAAGACTCTTAGCATAGATACATAATATGTCCAACAAGCACCTTTAATATATAAATAAGAGCGGGGCCCAAGACAAAGCATCCGGGCTCACCCTCATAGTCAAAATACAACATAAGGAAGAATATCTCAATACGTAATAAGAGCAACATAGACTAAGGTCCCCGAAGTGGAGGACTCACCAACTAGCTTGAGTAGTATCGAACTAGCCATGTGGAGGAGAAGGATAGATGGTTATCTTGGGAACTGGTTCCTACAAAGTGATATCATGTAGGGAAGAGTATGCGTTAGTACATTTGTAAGTTCTAAGTATGTGGGATGAAATACAACAAGAATTAGACATCATAGTCAAAATACATAACAATAGGAAATAGACATAATATAACAATATGGTATCTATGATCAATACATAAGTAAAACATGCTTAAGTAGCTCATGCCCATATAGAATATCATATGTATAGAAGAGACCAAGCTAGATATCCGAGGTACTGGTTGATGATTATTTCACCCTGTCATCCCGATGGTATAGTACAAACCCCTTACATAGTTGATGATAATCACCCCTTATCACCATGGTGGCTAAGTACAAATACCTTATATGGATGATGAGTACAAACTCTCACCTCATTGATGAGTACAAACCCCTACCTCGGTTACTCGAGCTCTTGTCCCCCAGGATCGGGCATGGTCTAATGTAATATTTTATATATAGTATATCATATACATAAGTTCATTTCATCATCACATAATCAATAAAATCATATCTCATGCTTTGGACCTTCAATTCCTCAAGAAACCATAATCGAATATTTTATCAAACACTGAGAGTGTGTGTAATGCTAGTATATAATCATGAAATACAGAGATGAAATAATGCAAAAAAAATCCATTGTAAAACCATCAATCAACATATTTCAACACCCTCTGGCAACATACATCTAAACCCTTCCTCAAATCTTGCAATAGATCAAAGATTATAGTTCAAAACATAGCAAAACAATCATAATTTTACCTTACTTTAACATAGTATGTAGTGAATTTCAGAATAAGCAATACCCATTTGTAAATGAACTTTGAATCATGCAATTTGAGTAAAAAAGAGGCTTAGGTATCATGGGTGAAAGAAACCCATTAAATAAAACCACATATCTTACCATAGATATGAACTTGGTGAAGATTGGAGATGGAGATTTTGAGCTTGAAAAAGAACCTTGAAGGAAAACCTTAGTTCTGGGTAAGGGTTTGAGACTTGAATTTTGGAGTGAAAATATGGCTAAGTGTTTGAGTGAGTATTGAGGAATGTTTAGTATGATATAAGGGTGACATAAGGCTAAGTGTAGGTAAAAACACATTTGGGAACACTTAGGCCCAAGATTTAAAAATCTTGGACTACATAGAAAATCACTGGATAGAAAAATACACCTCTTCGCATCGCAGAGAGGATGCAAAGATAACTTCTCTTCATCTGCGCGCTGATGTGCTATCAAAATACAACACATTTTATGCCTACAACAAGGAATTTTGTGAGTTCTTAAAGTGAATTTTTAGTCTTTTAATGTGTTTTTATGTTAATCTTGCAGAAAATTAAGGCTGGCATGATTTTGAAGAAAAGTTGTAGATTTTGCTGAAGCATAGGCCATACAATCCCTCCTATGAGTCGTAGCTCACACTACAAGTCATAGGTTGTCTCATAGCAAGAATTAGAGACCAAAAATCACAAATCTACCACCCTTACAAGACCACCCACGAGTAGTAAGAAATTCTACGACTCGTATAGGTGGACTCGTAGCAAGAGTAATAGGGCCAAAACATTGGACCAAAAACTGAAGACCAAGATTACGAGACAAACATACAGTCATATCCCAAGTAATGACTCATACCTCTGGGTCCTACCATTTCAGTCTAAGATGTAAAGATCCTAATACGAGACCCCAACTATGACTCATAGGTCCTCCTACGAGTCATAACCGCTACACTTATTAGCAACCAACTATCTTTTCTGTGTAAATTTTAGGGTTATTTTATAAACATTATATATTGTTTAAGTTAGGTTTTTTTTAGGAGAGTTTGATCAGTAGACAATTATCCATTACATTTTGAAGTTTTTCTTAGGTTTTTAGAGTAGTTTATTATTCTCCCTTGGAAAACCCACTTTAGCGATTGCAAATCTTGCCTTGTACTCATTGTTGATCAATCAAGCTTGTGGATTTGCAACTTGTGGTGCCTACTTCCTTTATTGTTATTGGTGAAACTCTCAACTATGTCTCTTATTTGCATATTTTTGTGTTTTATCTTAACTATGAGTAGCTAGGCACCCAAAACTTGTGGTTATGGGAACCATGTGTAGTTGACTTGAGATAACCTAGGTTTTATGCATGTCTATTATTGGGTCTTTGCATGTGTTGTCTATTTCCCTTCATGATTAATGTTGTTTGATGGTGGCCAACACTAAACCCCACTTGCTATCACTATCCCGACCAAGGTAATGACGAATAGGAAATGAGAAGTAGACGAAAGGATTCGATTGATGTGTTCCTGTCTAATAGACCAAACTTGACCAAGGGGAGGTTGATTAGGAGAGTAGGTAATGATGATTTGTCATGCCATGGTGGCTGACCAAGTGCTATGATGAAATTTGACCTTCACCTTTACAAGAGTGCTAGAAAAACCTAAGTTATCGTCCTGCATGTGATTCACTAATCGTAGTTATGTTATCTACGGTAATTTAGCTAACAAAACATGGGGAACACAATTCCCAAGTTGTCCCCAAAATTGACTGTTTTCATGCATTTTAATTAGTTTTTATTTTATGTTGTTTTTGAATCATAACCCCCCCCCCCCACTTAGAGATTGTAGTTATAGACACTAGAAATGATAAGTACTGAAATTTTATAGTCAAGCCTTGTATTCCCAGTGGATTTGACCCTAACCTTGGTTAGATTAATTACTGATAGCAACCTCTTTCTTATTGGAGCATGAACATCATAAAAAAATCATGGTACCATTATCGGGAATACGACTAGGTTTTTATAGGTTTTATTTGATTTCACTATTAGTTAATTCTAGTGTTAATTTCTAGAGTCTCTTGTATTTTACTTTTGTTTTTGTTTTTCTTGTTTGGTTTCTTTTGTAGGGTGTACTAGGTTGTATGTCCAACATAATAAGCCAATGCAATCCCTTAGCTACACTAAATTTGGAGATCTATCGACTACCAAGAAGAATGGCTCAAGTGAATGAGGATATTGAGGTTGACAAGGATGTGTATACGAATGAAGATATGGATATAGAGGAGAATTCAACACAAAAGGGTAACAGGCCACAACTCAGGGACTTCAATGAAATGCTTATGAATGGAATCAATACCAATTGAACCTTATAGCTATGGATGTTACTGGTGCTATAGTACTGCCTCCTTTATTGGTAGATACTAAGTTCACGGTATCGAGTGGATTGCTCCAAATGCTCCAAAACTATAGTTTATTCATAGGGGTACCTCAGAGGATCCCCACTGTCATCTTAAGAATGTGGTGTTTGTGTGCAAAAGAGTCATGGGAACATAAAAGCTTTCTCTTGATATTGTTGGGTTAAGAGTGTTTCCATGGTCATTGACTGGCAATGCAGCTGTATGGTTGTCTGAGCTTCCTCCATGCACTATCATAAGTTGGGCTGAACATCAGAGATTATTCCTTGAAAGATACTTCCCAAGATCTAAGAAGTTGAAGATCAAGGACCAAATCAACAATTTTGAGCAATTGCCAGGCGATTCTATTAGCACAACATAGGAGAGGTTTACTAAATTGTTGACTATGGTTCCCGATCACAAGATTGGGTGATTTCTTGGTTGAGATTTTCTATCGGACACTTGACGTGAACAGTCAAGATTGTGTCATACAATCATGGGAGGTATGTTTCTAGACCAACCTTTTGCATTGATAGCCGCAAGAATAGAACAAGTGATCAAACAAATGGAGTATGGGGGAAACGAGAGTGAGGTGTTATGAAACCTTCTTGTATAGTCAATACCAACAATGAGCAAGCAAAGGTGAACGATAAGATCATTGAGCAATTTTCTCAACTTCGCACAAGCATAGACTTAGTCTTGAAGCAAAACCAAGCAAGAATCCATGAGGTCACTCACCAACCTCCGAAGGCTCCTAACTATGATGACCCATTCTTTGATGAGGATGCATGTTTTGTAAGCAACCACATTGCGGGTTTCCAGAACAACCGTGAAGGGTCCAATTTGGACTATTGGAGGCAAGATTTGGAGAATCAAGGTCAGAATTTCAATCATGATGGGATGTATAGAGACAACCGAGGTGGATACTATGAGAGAGAGAGAGAGAGTCAGATACAAAATGGGGAAGAAGAGAGGGCTACAGGAATAGTCCTTATATGCCACTATACAATCATAATGCCAGATCTAACAATTCTAGGATTGAAGATATTTTTAAAAAATTGTTGAAATGAGCTGACCACCAAGATGCAACACTAAAGGGACTAAAAGCAGATATTTCATGTATTAACAAAAAAATAGTGTCTCACTCAGTTGCAATCAATCAACTTGAACAACAATTTGGGAAAGTATATTCACAATTGAACCAATGCCAAAAGGGGTCCCTACTAAGAAATACAATTCAAAATCCTAAAAATGAAGGGCATTGCATGGCGGTGATGACTCAGATTGGTAAGAGCACAATGGATGCCCCTATGACTGTTGTCACGGACTAGGTCATGCTTTCAATGAACCATGAGGCCTAGCAAACTTTCAACACTCAAATTGCTAGTCAGCCTAACTCCCAATGCTTTGTAGAACTTGGAAAGACTAAGCTAAGAAACTTTACGAAGGAACTTGGAACTTTAGAGGAACAAAGAAAGAACTTTGTACTAGAGATCTTTACAATGCTTTGCTTGATTTGCTCTATTGCTTGTTTTCTTGATTGCTTGATGATGAAAATAAGAATCCTAAGGGGGTATTTATACTAGTCCCCTTCCTAAATGAATGGGCTAGGATCATTTTGATCCAACGGCTAAAAATGCACTTCTAGAGAATTCCTACATAAATATCTAAGATATTTACATGTCTAGACTTCTCTTGAGTCTTTTTGAAGCTCCCAGGGTCTTCTTGCAAGATCTACCTTTCTCTAGGGAATTCTAGAGAATTCTAGAATACTCCATCATGCTTTAGACGTTTTTAAGGCATTTCTGGGAAGAATTTGAATAGCTCATCACGTTCTCCCCTACTCAACCTGGCGACATCCTTGGTGCATCCTCCTTATAGGCTTTGATGAGGTCCTTATAGTCCCACAATGTAAGTTCATATTCCCATCTAGCTTCACTATCGGGAGATTCCTTCCATTTTACAAAGTATTCGGTGTAGCTGGGATGAATCCCCCATCTGGGAACGATTCATATGCAAGAATCTGTTCCACTTCTCATTTCAGCACCATTGTGATGGTTGCAGGTGATCTTTTTGACTCTCCCCGGCTTGGATCATCCTCATATCAATAGTACAGCTTCAACAGACTCACACAAAAAATAGGATGCATTTCCAAGTGCGAGGGTAGGGTCAAGCGAAATCTTTCCAATGCATTTTTTCATAGGAAACGGCCCCTCAAAGTGCCTTATTAGCACTTTGTGCACCTTGACCAACTGTCTTCTTTGATGAGGAAGGAGCTTCACCATGAATACCTTCCTTGACCTCTAGGTGTCTTCTCTTAGCATCAGCCCATTTCTTCATTTTCTGTGAAGCCTTTGCTAAGTATGCCTTTGCCAAGTCTACCTTTTTGTATCATCCCTTGGCAAACTTGTGAGCTGAAGGATTAGGCCCTTTGTAACTAATGGCCGTAGTTTGTGGCATCATTGGCTGTTTTCCCATTGCCAGCTCAAACAGACTAGACCCAATTGATTCACTCTTCTACAAGTTATAAGAAAACTGGGAAATGTCAAGTAGCTTAGTCCAATCCTTTTATTTGGCACTAATATAGTGCCTCAAGTATAGCTCCAACAAGGAATTCACCATTTCAGCCTAGCCATCCGTCTATGGGTGGAATCTTATGGAAAAATTGAGCTCAGACCCTAATATTTTGAAGAGATCCATCCAGAACCTTCCTGTGAAATGGTTGTCCCTGTTGCTGACTATTGTTTTGGGATGCCCCATATTTCACCATATCTTTGAAGAATAATCGTGCAATATCTTCGGCAATAAAAATTGGTTGGGACTGGTATAAATACTCCGTACTTGATGAACCTATCCATGACGACCATAATGTTGTTGCACCCTTTTGATTTTTGTAGGTATGTGATGAAGTCCATGGAAATACTTTCCCATGGTTTGTCTGCAATGGTCAATGGCTGTAATAGACCGACTGCGGGATGTTATTCTGCCTTGTCCTTCTGGCACATAAGACAAGTCTTTACATAGAGCTCCACATCATCCCTTATAAGGGGCCAGTAGTAAGCTAGCTCAATGAGTATCATAGTCCTTCGTGCTCCAAGGAGACCTGCCCACCTTGAGTCATGGAACTCTTTGATGATCTCCTTTCTTAATCCTCCCCATTTCGGCACATACACCTAGTTTCCCTTGGTTTGGAGCAACCCATCCTCAAGCCAGAACTAGCATATCTTCCCCTGACTTGCCAGGCCCAATAAATTCTTGGCTTGTGGGTCTTGCTTTAACCTCTCCTTTATATGGTCTACCATTGGGAAACTTAGGCTAGTGATGTAGGCAAGTTCGGCCTTTCTGCTCTGTGCGTCAGCCACAACCTTCCCCTTTCCTGGCTTGGACTCCATCACGAAGTTGAACTCGGCTAAGAAGGCCTGCCACCGGACATGCTTCGGTGTCAGCTTCTTTTGCTTAAAGAAGTAGATTGTGGCAAAATTATCTATCTTTACCATGAACTTGGTGCCCAGCAGGTAATGTCTCCATGTCCTCGGGCAATGCACTATAACAATCATCTCTTTCTCCTAGGCCATATAGCATTTCTCCACATCATTTAGCTTATGACTTTTATGAGCCAATGGATGCCCTTCTTGCGTAAGGATGCATCCTAAGGAAAAATCTGAGGCAGCCATATACACCTCGTAAGGTTTGGTGTGGTCGAGCAAGACTAATATCGACTACTCAATCACGACTTCTTTCAGCCATTCGAATGTTGCTCGGTACTTCTCATCCCACTCCCAAGTCCAATTCATCTTCAACAGATCAATGAGGGTAGCGACTATAGTAGAATAGCCTTTGATGAACTTCCGATAGTAGTTAGCTAATATAAGGAAGGATCGAAGTTCTGGCACCTTCTTTGGTGGCTCCCATTCTTGTATTGCACAGCCTTGGACTCGTTCATCCAAAGTTTAGCCTCTTTGACGATGTGTCCCACGAAGGAGACTTCTCATTGAACAAATACGCACTTTTCCTTCTTGACATATAATTTGTTCTTCCATAGTATTTGGAAGACTTGTCTCAGATGATCCTCCAAAGTATGGCTATATATGACAATGTCATCCAAGTACACCACCACGAACTTATCCAAGAACGGTTGTAGGACATAGTTCATGAGGGTGCAAAATGTTGGTGGCGCATTTGTGAGTCCAAAAGGCATTACAAGGAATTTATACGAACAGTACCTCGTTACACATGTGGTCTTCGATTCATCCCCCTTGCAAATCCTCACTTGGTAGTATCCGGACCGTAGATCTAACATGGTAAACCACCGTGCATGACCAAGTTTATCAAATAGATCAGATATAAGTGGGATCAGCTACTTATTCTTGACCTTGATCTTGTTGAGCATTCGATAGTCGGTGCATAACTGGAGTGATCTGTCATACTTCCTCTGGAACAAGACCGGTGCTCCATAGGGCACTTTTGATGGACGAATGTAGCCCATGTCCATTAATTCCTTCAACTTCCTCCACTAATTCGTCAAGCTCCACGGGAACCTGGTACCATCTCTATCTTGTGGTCCACCTCCCTCTTTTGTGGTAACCTCTTCGGCAACTCAGGCGGTATCACGTCCTTCAACTTCTCCAAGATGTACTTAACTCCTTTGGGCAGCTCTTCGACAAGAGGAACGGCAGCTTCTTCCTTCAAGGGTACAAGGTAGGTTGGCTCTTCCTTTACACCTTTGGCGCGTTGCGTAGCCGAGATCTTCTTCTCTTGGAGTCGGGTTTCCCTCTCTAGTGCGACTAGATGAGTGTTGCCCTCCTCCAAGATACATAGTGAGTTCACAAAGGGAAACAGGATGGCCTTGACTTGGTCACTCATGAACTCAATACCAAGGACAAGTGGATAATCATCCATGGTCATGATGGAGAAGTTGATGTGGTCATTCTAATTTCCTAAGCTAACCTTTATGTTCCTGATAACTCCAAATGTCTTGGTTGGTTCAGAATTGAATCCTTTAAGCTAAGCACGTCCCTTCTTGAATTGGATGCCCATCCTCTTGGCCTCCTTCAAGGTGAGGAAGTTGTTATCGGCCCCCGTTTCAACTAATGCCTTCACAGTGTGCCCTTCGATTTTGGCCTCTGCAAATAACCTCCCCTTCTTCCCATTTTTGGGAACCTATACCTTTGCCTTAATTGAACTAAGTCATAGGGCCCCTATATTCGCCTCCTCTTGTTCATGTTCCTCGATCAAGGCCAAAAACTTGCTCTTTTTAAGTCATTCTCTCTCCTTGTGTGGCCCTTTATAAAATAAGCAGCTGATCGGGAGTCTAGCCTTGGCCTGGTGCTCCTTAGATCCTTTTGTCCTTTCGGTTGCCTCCTTGCCTCGATGTAGGTCTCCCCCACTCTTTCCTTTGCCATCCTTGTCATTTGGTTTAGGGTTCTCCACCTTTCTAAACTCAATAAGGAACTCAGTAAAAGATATAGTAATGGTCAAGTCTTGAGCTCCTCGTCTTTCGATTTCAAGCCTAGCCTACTGTTGTAACCCATCCATGAAGGCAAAGAAAGCTTCCTTATCAGGATAATCAAGGATCTCAAGAAGTACCTCAATAAATTCCTTCACGTACTCCCGTATGCTTCCTTTGTGCTGCAGTCGCCTCAGCTTGCCACAAGCCTCTACTTCCACATTGCTAGGGTAGAACTGCTTCTTGAGTTCTTAGGGATAATGGTTCTTTTAAATTGCTAATGGTAGTATAAATTAATTACGTGCCATTTAGTTGTGCCTTTCTCATATTTGCACGATTAAGTTGAATTTTGTGTTGAATTTGTGCTTTGTGTGGGAAATAGTTAGGCATTGCAGGTGACTTCTGTCCTCAGCTATGAGGCACTCCTACTACTCGTAAGTTCTTATACGAGTCATAACAGCCCCTCGTAACAAATATTAGTCACCTGTAATCCCTTCATATTTCTCATATGAGACCCACATACTACTCGTAGTACTTGGTATGACTCATAGGAAGGGTCTCGTAAACTCTGTTGAATTCTAAAAAGTATTTCTAGAAAAAGTTAAGAGCTCAGACTACAACTCGTAGGTTAGACTACGAGTCGTAGGTTACCCTACAAGTTGTAACTATGTCTTGTATCTGGGATCAGTTAGTATTTTTTAGGGCATACTGGTTCTATGAGGGTAGCTTATGACTCGTTGGTCTCTCTACGAGTCGTAACTACACTCGTACCTGTAAACCTGCAGTTGCATCAGTGCGTAATTACTTTCAGTTGTTTTTATTCTTTACCTTGTATTTTAGGGGATCGAACACCATGGACTTACATGTTGTTTTATGGGTAGTTTGTAGATAAAATAGATCCAAAAGACAAATGGGCCATTCAAGCTCTCCAACGGAGGTTACGGGATAAATCCTCCGAAAACGAGCAATCCGAGGCTCTATGGAAGTCAACAAAGTCAGGTTAGACCTGGAGGCAAATAGACCTTAGACTCAGGAACTTGCATCTCAGACACCCATTGAAATGAGTAGTTCCACCCAGTCTCAAGAGGAGGAACAACAGTGCAACGGGGATGGGTCAGATCGTAGCTTGCCTCAAATGACCCCCTCACAATTTGGTTCAGAGTCAGAGTCATAGAGCACTTCTCAGCAGGAGGAGGTCCAGTCCCATACCCTAGCCAAAGACTTATGGTGCATCCCTGGGATGAAGGAAATATATGACCAATGGTTAAATCCAAAGGGGCAAGACAAGCCGATTTGTCAATTTCATAAGGTGACCCAGCTGAATGCCTCGGGCTTAGATAGAGTGCCTGGATTGGGTGCTGGGTTGGATTAGAACGAGCTATGATGGACCACAACAATTGGGCAAATATACTCTCTATGTAGTCCATGAGTTTTATGCGGCATACCTTGCTACACTCCGTCGGGGGTTGCCTAAGAATAGAAGACCAATTGAGCAGACAAGACTATGGGTGGTGACAATTCAGGGGAGGAGAGTTGATATCTCAGAGGAGATGATCCGACGAGTGCAGTTTGGGCCTACTTATACTGCCCCTATGTCACTATGGAGTACGATAGTCGTATTGAGAAGATGAGGACAGTGTTGACTGGGAAGAACATCAGGGCTAGGATGGAACTCCTATAGTGGATCACTAGAAAGATTTGTGAGAAGGGTGTTTAGCCAATGTGGGTCACAAATCATGCATATCATATAGTAAAAGTCGACCCCTCATTCCTGGCCAAGTTCTGGTGGTCAATTATCTGTTGGCATATTAGACCAACTTTTATGGATAATGTGATCACCCTTGAGAGGGTCGTACTGTTAGCCATCATCCTAGCTGGCTATGCTATAGATTGGGCCTGGGTCATTTTAGAGCAAATTCATGAGGCTGCAGCTCGGATGAGCAACTCATTACCTTTTCCAGTTTTTGCATTCATCTACTATGCAGTGCAATAGGTGTTCTTATTGACCCTCACAGGGACCCTCATGTAAGGGGCACACACACTATGGAACCCATCTTGATAAAGGCTAATAGAACCCGGTAGCCTTACCACGAGCAGCTCCCCCATCTATCCTAGAGCCTTTCCCAATAGAACCTCATATTCCTGGTTCACCTCTAGCTACCACCGACACTAGTCCAACTTATACATATCCTACACCTGCAGTTGAGATCGAGTCTACACCTTCATCCAGCACTCTAGCACGAGCAGCACCTTCTTTACAGGTTGACCCTCTTTTCTCTGCTATTGCATTTCAAGCTTTACTGTGTAGGGTTACTGTAGCAGCGTGGAGGCTATATGAGCTATCATTGTGGGTCCAATCATTGATTGATCAGACCGTTCGGGACTCTGAGGAGAGGACGAAGGCATATGCTCGAGATTTAGTTGATGAAAGAGTCTGAGCAGTAGATGCCGAGGTTGATGCATTCAAGGCCAGAGTTAACACGAGGCTAGCGGGACCTAGGCCTGTCGATGCGAGCACAGTTACTGAGGAGTTGGCCAAATTTAAGGCCGACTTATTACAGATGTTGGCAACCCCTGTTCCATCCTCGAAGGGAGAATCGGTAGGAGATGAGGCATTTGATTGACTCGCCAACTATCCAGACACCCAAGGGAAGAGGCCGCTTGAGCATGCTGACCCAGACCCGGCCCCGAAGAAGCTGAGACAAGGCGAGGAGTCCATACCTGAGGAGGTGGTGCATTAGTCGATTATGTTGGCGACTATCAAAGATAGAGAGAGCACAGTATAACCCACCTAGAGAGGGTACTTCTGGCCCTGTAGCAGAGGAGGAGAGTCAGTCCTAGGACCCCACAAATCAGTTAAAGACTGGTGCTTGATGCACCTTAATGTTTGACTTCTTTTGACCCCATTGCTCATTTTGTTGTGATTGGATACTTTGTTTTCTTTTTAGATAATGTTTTTATTATGTTGGTTCTTGGTTGTGTTTAAATATGCTTATGTTGGATATTATTTTTACTTCTACTTTAGATATTTATTTTTGGTTTTTAATAAATGTATGTATATATTTCTATGTTGTCGTGTTTTGTTTTTGTTCTTGTCCTTACTTTGAGGACAAAGTATTCTATTTTGGTAGGGTGGTAGAAGTTATGGATTAAGGTGAAGTTTGAGTAGCCTCAAGTCCATAACATCCCCTATTTTTGATCCCAAGGTTTTCTTGCTGTGTTTCTTTTTCTTGTGGATGTTTTATTTTCTGTTGAACCGGTATGTTTTAGGAAGTAAAGATAATTTGTAAATGCATATTAATGTTATCTTTTGGCATATATATAGTTCTTAGATTTTCTTTAACCTTTTTATGGAAAATTGGGTACCCTCAAAAATTTTGAGATTGTGATTATTGATGCATTCATACATTTTTGAGTACATAGCAATGTTTGTTCTGATATTGTGATGGTAAGCGGAGACTGAAAGCATGACCAGTGAGTCTACACTTGATCGTAGATGCAATTCCATGTGTGTTGTGAGCTTATTTTGATACATTCATGTATCATTGTATGGACTCAGAACTTGCCCTAGTACTCTAAGATTGGTTTGGTGAATTGGTTAATTTGGAATGATCTTAGGCCTTTGTTATGATAGTAAGCCCACTTTTGCCTAAATTACCTGCCAAATAAACTAGTGAATCCCTTGTTTCAAATGTTTGAACTTCTCAAGTACTCAATGTTTTTTCTTGACACCATGATATCGGATCATATCTATCCTTGAACATGTGAACCTTAATTAAGGCTAAAAGCTTAAGTTGAGAGTGGCTGCATTAGTGGGTATTGTGTACTTTAATTTAGGCTAAAAACTTAAGTTGAGGGTGGCCTTTATTGTGGTAAAGTAACAAAAATGGGGTAGTTAGGTGAGGTGAAAAGAAAGAAAATGAATAATCATGAGACTATTGAAGAAAAAATAAAGCAAAGAGTGCCTTGAATTGAAAAAAAATTAGCCAAAAATGAGTTCAAAATGAAGGCACAGCTGAAAAGTGAAAATAAGCCTGGGAAAAGCTTGAAATGGGGAAATAAGGGAGGAGTTGGTGAAAGGGTTGGATTATGAAAGCAAAAGTGTTGGTAAACATGGTTCAAGGATAGCTTTTGAGTTACTATTTGCATGAAATACCATACCAAAGCCCCCTGAGCCCTTTTTACACGCCAATAAGTCCTAAAGTGATCCAAATCCACTTTTGAACCACACAAAAACAATGAGCGTAGGGGCAAGCTTATGGTTTAGTCATTGTGCATGAATTTCAATTATGAGAATGTAAATGCTTCCTCAGTCCCTGATTTCTGAATATTCTTGAGTTAGTATAGGGGACTTCTTTCTAGTGATGGAATTTGCACTACTTGAGTAGCATATGACTATACCAGTGATTTTGGATGGCTAATGCTCCTTAGCTTGTCATGGTTGGATTATAAGGTATCTCATTATGTTCTTTTTTGCTAAATAATTTTACAACCCTATTTTGAAAATGATAGTTGGGTATTTGAAACACGGGAGTTGATATATATGCCATTAGTATTATATCATGTTGATCAATCATGCGCCCTTGGCTTGTCACGCCAGGGGCGTAGAATGCTCACTGGAATTTGGCACTTGAAAAATCATAATTGCTAATCTTTCGCTCTTAAATTGGGGTTAGACTATTCTTCCCCTAATTTTGGCCCCCTAAAAAAGAATATGAAATCAGATTTCAATTTCACACACGGATTTTGTGATATATGGAATGTAAAATTCTGGGTATTCCGAGGCACATTTTCGGGCACTTTATTGGGTTGTTTCATGCAAGAAGGTTGCGAATGGATTCTAACTGTGCTACTAGAGAAAAATTTTTGTCGTAGTCTGTACCTTCTCGTTGAGAGTAGCCTTGGGCAACCAACTTGGCCATGTTTCTGATAACGCTTCCATTTTCATCCATTTTGTTCAAAAAGACCCATTCTGTGCCAATAACGGAAGTATTTGTTAGTTTTTCAATGAGAGTCCATACTTGAGTTTTTCAAATTGCTTGAACTGTTCTTTCATAGCTTTTGTCCAACACTCATCTTTGAGAGGCTCATCGACTTTCTTTGGTTCTAATTGAGAGACAATGGTGACTAATGCTTGTTTACTCAAAGATGCCCTGGTTTGCATCCTCATTGAAGTGTTACCTATGATGAAGTCATTTGTATAGCTTGCACTATGTCTCTATTCTCTTGGTACGACAATTGTTCAGGAGGGGCAGGCGATTTTTCAGACTAGGAGTCGACTCCTTTGTTTCAACAGTGTTAAAAGAGGAAAAGTGTGAAATGGTTTGAACAAGAGAGTCATCCTCAAGGAGTTGCAAGCTTGGGTTAGAGTCAACAAAAACAACATGTACAGATTCTTCAACACTAAGTTTATGTTTATTAAAGACTCTAAAATCTCTACTAGAAGGAAAGTGACCCAGAAAAATACCTTCGTCACTTAGTGGATAAAACTTACCAAGATTGTTCTTACCATTGTTATGGATACAACATTTTCATCTGAAAGAGTGAAAATAGTTGATGTTGGGTTTTTTTTCCTTTCCAGAGTTCATAAGGCGTTTTCCTGAGAATAGTTCTAATCCTACAGTTGTTCAACACGTGACAAGCCATATTGACTGCTTCAGCCCAAAAGTGGTCAGGTAGGCCTTGATCCAACAACATGGTGTGAGAAGTATCCTGTAATAAGCGATTCTTCCATTCAACTACTCCATTTTTCTATGAAGATTTAGGTGAAGAAAAGTTCTGAGAGATACCATTATATTTGCAGAATTCTTCAAAAAGCTTATTTTCAAACACTCCTCCACGATCACTGTGAATGCTTGTAAATTAGTATGCCGATTCTCTTTGAATCATTTTATCGAAGACTTTTCAAAATTTGTAAAGGCTTCGTGCTTATGAGATAAGAAGATAACCTAGGTAAAATGGGAATAATCATCAATAATTACAAAAGCATAACGTTTACCGCTACTTACCGTCTCAGTAGGCCCAAAATGATCCATGTGCAACAATTGTAGAGATTTTGAAGTTCTGATGTTTTCTATGGCATTGAATGGGAATCTTATCTGTTTTCCAAACCGGCAGGCATCACAAGGATGATCCTTTTCGAATTTTAACTTGGGCTATCCAATTACTAGATCTAATCTAGATATTTTTTCGATTGCATACATATTGGCATGACCAAGTTTCCGATGCCAAATCCTGGATCATTTATAATAGTCATTAGACATGTGAGGGTAGAGAGATCAACATTTTTCAGCATGTATATGTTTTCCATATGGTCTCCAACAATGGTAATGTTCTTTGATAGGTTCGAGATGGCACATTTCACGATATTGAAATTGATGTCGAATCCAGCATCACACAGTTGACTAATGCTTAGAAAATTATGCTTTAGTCCATCCATGTGGTAGACTTTGATGAGATCACATGATGGGCTAATTGTGGTTTTGCATACTTCTGTAGCTTCACCTTTTGCATTGTCATCGAACCTAACACATCCTCTGTCAAATTTCTTAACACTTCCGAAATTTTCCTTCTTTCTCATCATATGTCTTGAGCACCCACTATCTATGACCCATATTCCCGTCTTGTAAGATTTGCTTTGGGTACCTATATCAATAGGAAATCAATTTGTTTTAGGTCCCTAATCTTCATTGGGTCCTTGATTATTAGTAGTGGAGACTTTTGATCTCAAAATCCATATACCAGTTTTGAGAGTGTTACACCTGAATGATTTGTGGCCAATTTCACCACAAGTAAAACAGGTGGGTTTGAAAAAATAGTTACTTTTAAAATCACTGGTTTTAGGTATAATTCTTTTAAAAGGTGTTGAGGAATGAAAGGAACATTTACTTGATAGTTTTCGAAAACTGTTTAAACCAATCTTACCCTCATTAGCTCCTTTTGGAGTAAGTCGACTTCAACTTACTTCCTTCAAGAAAAATTTTCCAATTTTTCATTTCATTGGAAATTTTGTTATATTCTTTAATGACCTTTTGAAGTTCGTCAGTAAGCATGTTGATAATGTTCATATTCCAATAAGAAAGCAGTAGCTGTCAGCATACAACCCAACCGAAGGTTAGGGTCGAATCTACAGGGAATACAGGGTTTCACTATTAGAATTGACTATCAATCATTTCGAGTATCGATAATTAAAATCTCTAATGGGGGGGAGGGCTTTTTGATTCAAGAACAAAATAAAATAAGATATACTACGATGCGGAGAAATACTCAATTTTAGGGACAATTTGGGAATTATGTTCTCTATGGTTCTTTGACTTGATTACCTTAGGTAATATAACTAAAATTGGAGATTTGCATGGAAGAAGGTAACTTAGGTTCTTCCAGCCCTCTTGTGAAGTTGATGGTCAAATTTTATCATGGCGATTGGTCGGCTACCATGGCGTGCCAACTAACTATTACCTATTGTCCCAATCAATCCCCCCTCTTCGACAGGTTTGATTGATTAGACGAAAATATATCAATCGAATTCTGTCATCTACTTTCCTTTTATCGGGATTGTGATAGTAGGCAGGGTTTGGTATTAGCCACCACCAAACAACAACTATAATGAAGGGAAGTAGACAATACATGCAAAAACTCAATCATAGAAATGCAACAAACCTAGGTTATCTCAAATCAAATACCCATGGTTTCTACAACTCCAAGTTGTGAGTGCTTAGCTACTCATGGCTATGGCAAAACCAACAAAAATGCAAATGAAAGACATGATTGAGAATTTTACCCGACTTTGAAGATTGAAGACTCCATAAGTTACAAACCACAAGCTTAATAGATTGTCAATAAGCACAAAGCAAGGTTTATAATCCCCAAAATAGGGTTTTCCAAGAGAGTAATCTAAGCTAAAGACCTAAAAAATTTCTTTGAGAGTATATTCAAAGATGATATTTTCTTCTCTGTTTTTAAATCTACTTAATAAAAACCTAAGTTAACTATATAATGTTTACAACGAAACCCTAAAAATTACACCGAAAAGACAGTTGGCAGCTAGTATGCCTCGCAGGTACGACTTGTAGAATGGCCTACGAGTCATAATCGGGGTCTCTTATTAGGTTCTTGGCATTGTGGACTTAACTGGTACGACCCACTGGTACGAGTCGTAGCTTGGGCTACGACTCATATACTCCTCTCGTAGTATAGCCTTCAGTTTTTTGGTTCAACATTTTGGCTCTCTGATTCCTGCTACGAGTCCACTTATACGAGTCGTAGTGAAACTTATGACTTGTAGGATGGCCTCATAAGGGTGACCTCCCACTTAGTAGATTTCTTATTTTTGGTCTTTGTTTCATGCTACAACATACCCTATGACTCATAGCCTTGGCTAAGACTCATAGGTGAGCTCGTGCGTCCTATGATTCAGCGAAATCTGCAACTTTTCTTCAAAATCATGCCAACCTAACTTTTCTGCAAGAACAATACAAAAACACATAAAACCCGTAAAAAGTCTCATTAAGAACTCACAAAATCCCCTGTTTTAGGCATCAAATATGTTATATTTTGACCGCACATCAATACCCTCAACTTAGAATTGTTAGTTTTCCTCAAGAGACGACTCAATTTACGCAAACTATGAGAAATACTAATAGTTATACCAATGGCATATACATCTTTCATTCTAATCCAGTTACCCAACTATCATTTTCAAAACCAGATTGCAAAGCTACTGAGCCTAAAAAAACATGATGATTAATCTAGCAACCCAACTATGATAAGCTAAGGAGCATCAACCATCCACAGTCACTAGTGCAACCATATGCTAATCAAGTAGTGCAAATACCCTCACAAAAAAGAAGTTCCTCTTACTCACTCAAGACGTATTTAGAATTTAGATACTGAGGAAACATTCTCACTCTAACAATTTAAATTCATGCACATTGACTAACACCCTAGTCTTGCCTCTATACTCATCTTCTGACTTGGTGATAAAGTGGATTTGGATCACTTTAGGACTTATGGGCTTGTAACATAGGTTTAGGAGGCTTTCGTATGGCATTTTAGGCAAGTAGTGACTAAAAACTATCTTTGAACCATATTTACCAACATTTCTTGCTTTCATAACCGAGCCCTTTTCATTAAATCCACCATTATTCTCCTGTTTCAAACTTTTACTCGAGTGCTTTCTTTTTATTTTCAGTCGTGCCTTATTCTAAACTTAATTCTTGCTACTTTTTCTCAATTCAAGGCACTTTTCTTTTCTTTTTCTTCACTGGCTCATGATTTTTCATTTCTTTCTTTATTTCCCAACTAACCACCTCATTGTTATTACTCTACCACAATAAGGGCCACCTGAACTTAGCTTTTTAGCTTGAGGTAAAGTATACAATATCCATTCCTCAAACCATGGCCATAATTTCTAGCCACCCTCAACTTAGGCTTTTAGCCTCAATTAAGTTTCATATGTTCATGGATAGACCAGGGCAAATATCAAGGTATTTCATCAAATAAGGTCAAGTTATCAAGGTGTCAAGAAAGAATAAGTACATGAGAAGCCGAAAAATTTGGAACAAGGGATTCACTAGTTCACTTGGTAGGTCATTTAGGCAAAAGTGGGCATACTAACAAGACAAAGGCCTAAGATCCCTTAAAAATTAACCAAATCACCAAACCAATCTTAAAGCAAGTTCTGAGTCCATTCATGATATATGAATGCGTCAAAATAAGATCAAAACACACATGGTATTACACACACAATCAAGTATACACTCATAGGTCATGCTCCTAGCCTCAGCTTATCTTCACAAAATATCAGAACAAACACTGGCAAATACTCAAAATAATGCATCAACACCCACAATCTCAAAAATTTTGAGGAGTACCCAATTTTCAAATCATTCAAAAGATAATTAAAGACTATGCATATGCCAACAGATTACACCACTATGAATTTGCACATTATCTACACTACCTAAACATACTGGTTCAACATAAAAGTAAAGATCCACAAGGAAAAAGAATCACGGCAAGAAAACCTTGGGATAAAAAATAGGGGAAGTTATGGACTCGAGGTTACTCACACTTTACCTTAATCCATAACTTTCCACACCCCACCGAAATAGGATACTTTGTCCACAAAGTAAAGACAAGGATGAAAACAAAACACAATAAAATAG
>JAABOM020077631.1:0-33348 GCA_011800125.2 Solanum clarkiae | reverse complement strand
TTCACTCTTACACTTAGAATTATTTCAACTCACTCTTAAGAACTCCTCTCAAAGACTCTAGTGGAGAACTAGCTTGGGATTCAAGGAAGGACTCCAATCTTCACCAAATTCTTGTTATTTCTTCAAGGTGAATTTAGGTATGTGGGATTGATTCATGGTCTCTTTTAACCATGAAGACCCAAAATCTTTCACTTAATTTTATGAAATTAAGCTTACTTTAATTATAAATTTTTAAGATTATTGTTTATTTGATTAAATTGAAGTATGGGCTATGTTTAATTGATGTTTTTAAAGTGATTGAAGTCATAATATGTTGAATTGCATGATTATTTTGAATATTTGAATATGTATTGTCCCTTTAAGGTTTGATTTGAGCATGGGTAATCTAAATTATGATTTGAATTTGGATTTCACTTATGAATTTACTTGAATTTCATATTGAATTATTGATTTAAGATTGAATCTATATTGTCCATTGCTATTCACATTATCATTCATGGCTTGTGTAATTATGATCATTGGATTTTATGAAATTATTGGTGGGTTAAGCTCACATATGTTTTATGAAAATGGCTTCGGTGACTTAAGCTCACATATATTTATTGATCGGTGAGTTAAGCTCACATATTGGTTATGACAAGAATGTGATCACATAAATATCTATTATTATTGGCTCTTTGAGCATATTGGGTGTTTACACCATATTGTTATTATGAATGAGTTATTCCTATGCATGAAAAGTATGGATTGAAATGTGATTTGGCTTTTGAGCCAAGTGTAAATGATTATGAAAGATGTTTGGCTTCTGAGCCCAAGTGTGCTTTAAAAATGATTTGAAATGACTTGTGCTCCTTTTGAAAGCATGTATCAGTATAAGTATACTTGTGGAATGATGACCTAGCACCAAATGGATTGGAGGTGTTAGGGCTATCCCCAAGGGTCTTCTCTCTTTCCTTGAACTATGTGCTAGCATAGGTATATGGTAATCCTCTACCAAAATAACCGAGTCGTAAGAAATGGTTACACATTGATATGATATGATATTGGAAATTCTTCTGAAATGACCGAGTTGTAAGGAAGGTGGCCATCACACTGAAATGACCAGGTCGTAAGGTATGGTGTAGACTATCTTTGGCAAGTAATCTTCTCTCGGGTTCACCCGATGGGAGGTCTACATCGAGAAAATTCATGTAATAACTTGCATGAGTTTGAGATGCCGATTAATAGTTGCATCCCTACTATATATGAGCATTATGACATTTCATATATCATGGATTTCATGACATATTGTTATATTGCTTTTCGTTGCTATATATCTCTTTCTATATCATGTGCCCTTGTCATCTGACATTGTATGCAGGTTTGATAAGTCATATGTATTACATACCCACATACTTAGTATATTTAAACGTACTAACACATACTTTTGCCTACATGATCTAACCATGTAGGGTCCGGAGATTACCTTCATCCAGTGTTTGATGTCTAGATCGGATCTTGAGATACTTATTGTGGTGAGTCCTATCCTTCAAGGACAAATCACTATCCTTCTACCTATGATACTTTTGTTTATATTAACTTGTCTTGGCCCCATTCTATCTTATGATTAGAGGCATTGTTGGACATCTTGTAGACTCTTGTACGGATATATGTTATGTGTTGAGATTTGGAGTTTATGATTATGATTATCTATTGGACATGGTCATTATAGATTTAGTATGAGCTTTATGTTATGGATTCACAATATAGTGTGAAAGATCCTAAGTCGCGTATTCCTCCCACAGAATGAGTCATACTTTTCCATCCCTTAGAAATATGTGTTTACTGTTTATATACACTACCAAACTGATGATGTGATTATGGATACTTTGAGGCTTGTTTGGGGACTCTTGGGTTCCCATTCACCATATCACTCCTAGACCCTAGGTCTGGATCATGACCACAATATAGCTTATCGGAGAACATTATTTTTTTCATAACCACACAGAGACACACATACACAACAGTTAAAAAGAGTACCTCTGTTTGAGAAACTGCAGATGGCTCATGTCTTGGAGGAGACTTGATATTTTTCCAACTTCTAATGTCAGATTGCATCAAAATTCGTTGCTCTTTGTGTAACAATATTAGCTCTTCGTGTCTCTCGAGTTCTTTCCTTGGACCTTTTCTATCAACTTTAGCTATCTGAAACATCATCCTATTAACATGACGAATCTCTGTTGTTTTTGAAGCACTAGTCGTTGGACAAATGTCCAAATGCTCTATAGGTACTAAATTTGGTTGCTCCTTAATGTTAACAACATTAACTCATCATGTTTATCGAATTCTTGTCTTGTACATTGTCTCTCAACTTCGGCTACCTTAAACGTTGTCCGATCAACACGATGAATATGGTTCTCAAGATGATTTCATTTGATTTACCAAGGCCAAAGACAACGGTGGATGGACCGTTCAAGCACTGGTTCATTTGCATGCAGTACTTCTTATGCGGAGCATAAAAAATTGATTAAAAGTCAATAAACAAGTCTAAACCCATAATTTTAAAACTATAATGAGTTTGAAATCAGAGAATTATAATCCTAGATAATGGGATCAAAATGACAGACCTAGAGGAGTCCATAAGAGCCTCATAAAATCTTCTATGAAAGCTTAGGTATTGGGATATAGTACTAGCACTGTTCTTCTCATTTCATCCCTTGATGTGTATGTGTCCTAGATACAGATTTTATACCTCGAGAACTATCAGTGAAGAGTGCTATAGAATTATCATAGACTAAATATATATATCTTTCAAATTTTATCAACCAGAGATAAGATTAAGTCAAAAAAGACCAAAGTAATGATTTTCCCATCCATTAAGTCAGTCAAATAATATTTACAGGATCTTAATAGTTCACAACGACTAGCTGAACTTTCACCTTGCTGAGCATGGATTACTAGTCCATCCCCTGTTTTTTTATATAATAATATTAATATCCACAAAAGAAACACTACTTAAAAAAATGAATCCATCTAAAATCAGAGCAAAATCAAAGTGTGGTTTTAGAATCAAAGTATCTTTCCAAAGGCATAATGATCAAATAAACTTTTCTAATATTATGCCAAAATTTCATTTTTGTACCCAAAACAAGATCAATTTACAAGAACATCAAGAAGAAGAAATGTTAAAGATGAAAAAAATTATTTGCTCTTTCGAAGGTCCTTAGGTAGTACGAAATATAGTTGCCTTGACTGTAGGCCTTCTTCTCAAGAAAATAACCAGCAAAGAAAAGTACTAGCTAAAAATCAGGACATAATCAAGAATAATGCTGCCAAAGTACCATAATCTACTGAAGTAAAGCAACCTCTTAGTTTAACTACAACTGCATTTAAAAAAATAAGAAGTCGATCCTAGTATTTAAAAGCATTTTCGATGAACAACAGAAGGTCTACTCTCGTCGTAATCGCCGAGGCCGTTCTATAAGAGAAGAAGAGTAATCGTGTCCAAAGAAAGATAGAAAAGAGGCAACAAAACAAATATGATGACCATCCATAGTGACATAACCAGCGTGACTACAAACAAATAGAACAGTTGACACACAAGACTCATAAGTAATAAATATTATGCACTCCAAAATACACAAACAAGTAATACAAATGATAAAATTCTATAGATAAACATATGTTCGGCCCACAAAATATGGGTAAGCCTGCACATTATATTGCAGCTGCATTGTTACTCCTGTGCCTCAACCATTCAGCCAGTCTATTGGAACATCCACCTTGGTGAAGATTATTTGGACTCTTTCTAATATGTTCCATAATAGAGCAATTTTGTAAAAAAAAACTTCCTACTTTTTTTAACCTCTCCCAGGGGCTCCCACCCATCTTGCTCCATTGATAACTCAAACCCACAATTTAAGCGTTCAAGGTGGAGGATACTTATCATTTGAGGAATCCCCTATTCCCAAGCTTCCCATTTTATACTATTCAATGACAATTGGCAACAAAAATGAAATGTTTCAACTTAATAAAAACTAAATGGATCCCTAGCTCCAATTAAACAGAACATCGAAAATAAATATCGAAATTAAGTCCAGTGAATACAACTAGAAGGTGATGGAATAATACCTCCAGTGAGACAATTGAGAGTGGGTTACCTAATCTACAAATATAAGCTATAGTTGTGATATGTGTGTATCCCCTATGACAATCTGAGTATACAAACTTCCCCTTTCCTCGCACATATAATTGCTATATAGTTGAAAGCTTTGGGAACTTAGTGCTTCTTATCTCATTCAAATTAATCTAACTGCACGGGTATCAAGTGAACAGGATGCAAATGCAACTCATTGTGCATTATTGCCAGAAGAACAAAATAGTATTCCCTCCTTTCTCATACACAAACTGGAATTTCTCTGGTAAGACTCTGCTTTGCCTAGTGTAAGCAGGACATCAGGATAGGATAGAGATGTGATGGAATTTCCATTTTCAAATACGATGAACGAAGTGTTCACAATTTGATCACATTTCTCATATCGGGAATAAACAAGTATCATCCCCCCTAAAAATTAAATAGCGATTAAATTGCTTAGGAGTCAGGAACTCAAGCCTGGAAAGGATAAGTGAGCTCAAACCTCAATTCACCACTACACCAGAATTTCGACCTAACTACAACTTCTATTGTATACACAAGTAGCAGAGCATCCACATGTATTCCCACAGGGAAAAAGAAAATTCTTTTAGTGTTTTTTGTTCAAGAACAATAAGCAATGTTACCACTTCTCTGTGTAAGACCCACAAATGACATAGAAAGGTTAGCACTTCTACTTTATCATTACTATGGTGTTGTGATTGAAATCAGAGCAGTTGAAAATTGAAATAAAAGAGGAAATGGATAAGCTAAGAGGAAAGGACAATCAAAAGGACGATTAATGCTTAATATGAAAAATCAAAAGGAAGATGAAAAGATGTGTAAACATGTAATCTATCATAATTTATAGATAAACCAGCATGACTACAATCAAACAGAATACCTGAGCCCATAATTTATAGATAAACCAGCGTGACTATAATCAAACAGAACACCTGAGCCCACAAAATATAGATAAACCAACATGACTACAACAAACAACAAAATAAAAGTCTTCATTGGGCCTTTACATAGCAAACAAAAATTACCACATAATGCATAACTGTCATTGCTAATCCTTGACTGTCTTTGCCTTCAGTTTTCCGATCTTTTTCTCTTTTTCTACTGCCAACTAATTTGAGGTCATACACGATTTGTCTTTCCAAGTCAACTTTTTTTGCGAGTATGGTAGATTAGTAGGCATACTTACACCACTCTCATCACCCTTGAAGTCAATTTTCCTTGAGCCCATCGATTTCTGATGCAAATTCTTCATTTGAAGCCTAGTCTTACATTCAGATGTTGACCTCGACCTAATTATTGGTATCTCATCGTCACTTTGAAGCTCATCTTCATCTTCATTGACAAGTGCTCTTGATGGCACAACAGATTAAAAGTGAGCAACATGTTTGTCCTTTGCTTTTCTTTTCAGGTTTGAAGGACCAACAACTTCATTACTTTGCTGACTTGGTGGTGGTGCTAATAGTGGCACATCTGTGAGAACTTGTGATCCTCTTTCAAGCTAAAAGAATTGTGATTTGCATTTAGATCATTAAATAGACAATGTAAAAAAATGACTAACTAAAGAAAAATAAACTTACCAGCGGACAACTCCTTTTATTGTGACATGGTGTGTCGTAGTGAGCACATGATATTTTCTATCCCTTTTTGCTTCTTGACCACAACTCCACTCTCTTCCTTGCCTCATCTTTTTCTCTTACTCTGTTAACTTTTGGTCTACCAACAAGTCTATATATTTCAGGTGGCTCGATAGCATGAGAAGGACACACATTTCAGAAATTTTTCACCCCTGACAGGTTGAATTTTATGTTGGTATACCAATATGTAAGCTTCTTTTGAGTACCACCAATGCATTTCATGTACTGATTCTCTTTTATCATGTTCTAAAGCTTTAATGACATGAGGACATGGTATTCTTGTTAAATCCCATGTCCTACATGTGCATTTCTTCCTAAAAAGACTCACAACATGTCTATCAATACCCTCACCCACCTCATAACCTTGGTCTCCATTAGATTGAACATGACAACCTTGTGCAATGATTCTGAAATCATTACAAAGATCCATAACATATGGACTAAAATCTCTTGTCCATTTTCTACTTCCTCTTAAGATCTCTCAACCTATTCATAACATATATATAACAAAATAGTGAGATAACATTATGTCAAGCGGTTACGGAAAAACATAAGTAATACCTTGATTCCAATATCTTCTAACCACAATAGTTTTGTCCATATGTACACCTCTCCAAGTCTTGGCCCAAGTGGCTTCTATGTGCCTTACGCACCATTTATGGTGTGCCTTTGGAAGCAATTCACTAACAACACCAATAAGTCCCTGAAACATAAACAAAACATGATAAAGTAGTACAAATGTACACAATAGAAAAATCACAAAAGTGATAATGAAACTAAAAAGTTATTACCTTTTGCATATCAAACATAAGTGTCAAATCTTCACCATCCTTTAACTCTAATGAATTTCTCAACAACTCAATAAACTATTTCCATGTTTTTGTTGTTCTTTATCCACCACTGCTCAAGCAAGTGGATAGAGATGCTTCACTGAATCTTGGCAAGGGAAATCAATAAAATTTCCTTACACTTTTCTTTTAAAAATATTCCATCCAACCCTATAAATGGCCTCAAACCATCTCTCCAACAACTTTTCAAAGCTTGAAAGAAAATATAAATTCTTGAAAATATTCTTTTACCTTATTCCAAAGCATCTTTAGATATGTAAATCACCACATCAGGCCCAGGATTGCTCTCCCTCAATTCTTGAGCATAAACCTCTAATTTGCTGAAGTCATCAATAAAGCTACCCTCCAAGTTCTCTAAGACAAGCCTCTTTACGCTTTCATCTTTGAATAACTGATATTGAGTGAAAAGTTATCATCCACATCCTGTCTCATGTCTTTCACCTTATATTTGAGGTTATTCTCGATCTTGTTCTTGAAGTAGTGTGCCAAAGATTGTTGAGTAGCTCTTCTATTTTTAAAGGTTTCCTGGCATGTATGCTTTATTTCTATTGTCTTAATTTCAAACCCTTGACCTTTATTAACTTCTGATATTAGACAAACAAAAGGACAACCAATATCACACCTATATCTAAGTCTAGTAGAGTCATTTATAACATCTTTAAACCCTTTTTTTCTAATAATTGAGTAATAACTCACAATTCTTTTGGCTTCATCAAGATTCTTGAAGCTCATACTCTTTTCCAACTCCATAAAATTTATCTAGTTTTTAGTTACTTTTCTTTTCTTTTCCTTCCTAAAAATTTCCAACTCATCACTATCATGATCACTACCTAAAGGTTCATTTTCATTCTCTTTTTCCTCACTTGGTTCACCATCAGTTACTGCATCAACTTTCACAAGGCAAAGTTCATTAAGTTGACTAATCTCACCATCAATTATTTCATCTACTGTGAGAGGGATAGGTTCATTAAGTTGACTGATGTCAAGAGCTAGGACAATATCTTCACCCTCATCAACAACAAATAGTTGAAATTGAATCACACTAGATTAAGTAGGAAAAGTTTTATGCAATGTTCTGATTCCTGAATCATTTTCCAATAAATAATACTTATCAAAGGGTCCTGTGTATAGTAACTACTTCACCTTACTAAAGCCTAACAGTTCATTGTATTTTGAACAAAGGTCGATATAGAGAGCAAATATAGATCATACTCTTTCCACAGATGAGTTGATTTTTTCATGTAATTAATCTGAGGAGTGAGTATCCATTTGCCTCCATAGTTGAACACAATATCAATTTTTCAACCATTCTTTAAAGTAGGTCACATGGTAAACATAAAAGGAAGAGAAAGTGACTCATCAACAAACATTTAAGAAAACAACAAACAACGAATCTGTAATATTTTATTTGATGACTGGTAAAGAGTAAAGAGATAGAGACCACAAGTTATATCTGCCATATTACATAGAGAATGCAACACCAAAAGTAAATAAATTTATCTAGGTATAACATACCCAATAGTCATTTATCGGACTGACTGGACGGTTATTTTCAAAGAAATTTAAATCATTTCAACTTATCAGTTTACTTTTCTTTTCAGCTTCTTGAACGCTTTTCTCTTTTAAAAAATTCTTTAAGAAACTATGCAGCAACTCGACAACAACTAACAATAAATCTATATTGTTTAATATTTTCTTCTCTATTCACCTTTTTCATCGTCATCATCATTGTGAGATTTTTGACAGTAAATGGTAAATATTTTTTTCTTTTTCCTGTTATGATTTTTGTATTTTTGAAATGAAAATGTTGTTTAAGTTAAATACAAAAGAAAAGCATATTAGAGTTTTATGTTTTTGTTGAAGAAAAAATAGTGATTTAGGTTTAAAAAAATAAGAGGATGAATGAATTTCATATATATTTCTTTTTCGCATGTCCTAATAAACAACGTACTCATTGCCTACTATTGTTATGGAATTTTACATATATTGTTGTTGTAAACAACAAATAAGTGTATATTCTTGTTGTTATTATTCTGGTTGCTTCTTAATAGTTGATTTGTTGTGGTTAAAAAATGCGTTCTTTTTGCAGCAACTTAAGAACATGTGTGATTGATTCACACAGTTGCTGAGATTGATTGCAATAATAAGGGTTGCATAATAGTTGAAGTTTTCCTGAAACTAGTGCAACAACTGTCGAAACTAGTGCAATAATTATTGAAACTAGTGTAGCAACTATTGAAACTATTGCTACAACTACTGAAACTAGTTCAACAACTGTTGAAACCAGAGCAGCAACTGTTGAAACTGGTGCAGCAACTGCTGAAATAATTATTAAAGCAATAACTGAAACTTTATATAACAATTGTCGAAGTTACTGCTTCTCAACTTTAGCAGCTGCTCTTGTAACATAAAATGTGTTAATAATTATTGAAGTTGCTTCAGCAACTTAGTGAATTATTTTTTTAAGAAAAATATTTTATTTACTTATTTGATCACCTGCTTTAATTTGTTTTCTTGATTTATTTTGAATGTGAATCAATGCATTTTTTTATATCATGTGGTGAAGATAAATGGCTCCCTGAAAAAGAAAGTCAACTAGTAGAGCCCCAGCTACCGGAGATGTTACTACGAGATATTCTAGAAGAAAAAGAACAAAGACATAAAGACAACTAGAAGTAGAAGTTCGAACTTGCTAAACATGCTAATATTATTGTGTAAAATGAAACAACATAAAAAATTCAAGAAGAAGAAAGAGGATAAGATGCTATGAAAGAAGTAGGAGTAGATAATATAGAAGAAAAAGGAGGAGATGCTACAAAAGGAAGAGGAGGAGATGATGTAGAAGAAAGAGGAAGAGATGCTACTAAGAAGGAGGAGGAGAAGGAGAAAAAGATGTTTCTTCAAGAAATTATAATAAAGATGCTGAAAATGATGAGAAGATCAAGGAATTGATCATGAACAAAGAATAAAATTTTGACATGATAAATCTCTTCAAGAGGAGATGATTGAATCTATTGAGTCCTCTCCAACTAGACCTTCAGGTAATGACACCTCAATTGAGATTGTTAGATATTCTAATTATAAATTTTTGACCATGATGGATACACATCCAAATTTGACTCGTTCTATTACTGTAGAGTCTAGTTTGAAAAATTTCACTGATTTTAGAAAAATGTTAAAGTCACAGAGATTGAAAACTTTTTTTAAGTCTTCTGCATTTGGTAGCTATTTGGATCTACTTGAGAAGATAACTCAGCAGTTTCAAATGAAATTGGTATACAAATTTCTTTGACATCGAATTCTGAGCAAGTGTACACAATAAAATTGAATAAATTTTTGTGGCATGCCTCTTCGTTTTGGCATAAAAGAATTTTTCATTATGATTGATTTGAATCGTCAATTGGTTGAAGATTTTGATTTTGAAAAATTATCATCTAAGGTTAAGGATATATAAACAAAAATTATTAAGTCGGCAGGAAGAACCTTTAAGAAGGAGGAACTGATGGTGGTTCTCGAATCCAATTCGATTTTAAGAGATGTAAAAAAATCTTTGTACTTAAGTTTTTTTGTACATTATTTTCTTCTGGGGAGAAATCTAAGCACAAATACCTCGGCTAAAATGGTGTCGCTTTCAGCTGAAGAAAAGGCCTTTTATGCCCATGCATGGGATCTTGAATGCTATGAGCTAACAATTGAATACTTGTTGAAGGCTGTGAACAAAGACAAGAAGACTACTAATCTTTATGATTTTCCATGGGCATTTATGGTAAATTTTATCTTTTTTAAAAAAAAATGGGTCTATTCATAATTTTGATCATCTTTACATCTGTGTTATTATCTTATGTAGTGTTGGGCATTTAAGGTTATTCCCCATCTCCGAAGTAAATTAAAGATGGTTTCTGCTTCAGTAACCTCGCCACGATTTATTAGATGAATTTCACTAGTCAATGCTTATTCTATCAATGCTCATGACTTGTTTAACCCCTTTGACGATTCCTAAGCCTCATTATATTTTTTTTTTAAATTTTGATAACTATTTTCATCAATTGATTAATTATTTTAGTTAGTTGTTGCAGTTGTTTACAAAAGCTGTTGTGGTTATTTAACAATTGTCGCTTAATTACTCACTCAGCAGCTGTAAAACAACCATTAAATTTGATTACTAAAGATTATAAGTTAAAGTTATTTACAACAATTGTTGTTAAACCTCAGCAAGTGGTTCTAAATATTTCAATAGTCACAACAACGTCTCAACAAATGCTAGATGACTATTGAAATATAATATGACAATTGTATTTATTTGCAATAATTGCTACAAATATTTCAATAATCACTGCTAAATATTTCAACAATGGCAGCAACATCTCAACAAATGATAACTGACTATTAAAATACATTATGACAATTGTATTTATTTGCAACTGTTGCTGCTAAATATTTTGACCATTGCAACAACATATCCACAAGTGTTGAATCCAACTGCTGAAATTTACATGGAAGTTGCAATTGATTATAGCAGTTATTGTAAATATTTCAGCAATTGCTTAAATAGTTGTAATTGTTGCTGACAACTGTAGTAGTCATTGTAATTTTTATTATTATTGAGTTTATTTTATTTAATCACATTTTAATTTTTTTTTCATATATGTTAATTGTATATCCATGGTTAGTACCTACACCCAATAAGATGGAGATAAAGTTTCTTACAAGATTTGTATCTTTGAATTTGACTGAGGATGTGGAAATTTAAAAACTAGCAAAATATATGGATGGCTATGTGGCCACTAAAAGTGATACTACAGTTGTTGACAATAATTTGGATCCTTCAATGACCATTGATATGCATGGTGATGATATGGGTGAACCCTCAAAAGATGTTGATAATGATGAGTGGCGAGGAAGCGAAAGGGCATTTGCTTCACATGTTGATATTAATGGTGGCAGTAATATTGGTGGAAGGTGGCATTGGTGGAGGAGGTAGATTTTCTCCTTTTGTTCCCATTGCTTTTGGTGGTGGTAGAGAATTTTCTCTCACTGATGAGAATGCTGAAGTTCCTCCAACAACTATATTCACAAGAATAGATTTTCTAGAGGCATTATTGATAATTCTGAGATGTCTATTTTGCCAATAAATGTGAAATATGTGCCAAAAATATAAATTTGATGATTGAGAGAATTCAATCTGTGGAAAAAAACTCTAAAGAGTTTTATGAGTAAGAGAGGCATTAGGCCATCTAGAAATATCTCAAGTCCGTATGCACAGATTAACATTAAAGAGTTCCCAAGGAAAGAGGGTTGCCAAGTCTTCTAATGTGATGATAACAATCAAGCGGCAACTGGTGAATATCTACAAGTATGCAAGGAATGAATCATACAAGAAATCAAAGAAATCTTGAGAGCTAAAGATCCGTAAAGAAAGGTCTTACACGATGTACAAATTTAATTTTGAAGACTTTAAGATGATGACCAATATGCAAAAATGGTGGGAAGATCGGATGAGTTCTAATAATTTTAATTTATTTTTATTATGATATGTCAGCATATGCAACACTTGTTGCAACAATTTTGTATATTATTGCAGTAATTAGTAATTCTACTGAAACGATTGTTATTAGTAATGAACCTCCCAATCATTTTTATATTTTTATGGTTATTCCATTAATTTGAGCTTATATATGGTAACCTCGAACTATTTGTGACTTGTTGCAACTGTAAAAATGAGATTTTTAATAAAGTCTTAACAAACGGCCTTAAAATAGAATTTTGATGGTTAAATCAATTAGGATCGTGGTTGGTCCGAGGTTTAGGGGTCCTAGTGTGAATTTGAGTCAAAAGTTGTAAATTGAGTTCAACTGGAAGCTAAAAAATGTATTTCTATAAAAATCCAGCTAACCATGCTCAAAATGAGAATCTGATGACGTGATAAACTTTGAAATATCAAAAATACCCTAAAATGACATTTCGTCGTATAGAGGGAACTCTTTGGTGCGTTTTGACTCCCTCAATTCTTTTAGCTAAAATTAGCCGAAAAGAAGTGGGACCTTCATTTTCCCATAGGATTATATTTTGGAAATTTTGACTATACTGTTGGATCTGAAACATCAAAATCTATGTGGTTGCACTATTTATTTCATAAAATGGACAACAAGTGGGCCCGGGATGCCTTGGGAAAGATTTAAAGTTGGTTGGTGAAACTGCAGCAAAATAATCCTTTGCATTCGCGAAAGGCAATGGTGTAGATGAAATGACTCCCCTACCCCCAAAAAAAGTGCCCAAATACGTGCCTCGGAAGTAACCAAAATCTATTTTCCACATATCTAAAAATCATTTAGAATTTCGAAAATCCAACTTCATATTCTTGTTCAGGGGGTCCAAATAAGGGTGAAAAGGGTCTAACCTCAAATTCAAAGCAAAGGAATCGAATTATGAAATTTCACTTGGTGCAATTACCAATGAGGGTCCGCGACCTCTTCGCGACACGGAGAGGTGTTATTTCTACACTATCCCATTGCCCCCATTCTTGATCTGTATGTATTTGTATGCTTTCACGACCAAGGATGTGTAATGATAAATTAAGAGGCTTACGTGGGGTCCCTTCAGGTTTCTCATTCGCCGTGTCATGTCTAGGCCCTAGGCTTAGGTCGTGACAAACTTGGTATCAGAGCACTAGGTTGATAGATCCTTGGAGTCCAACACACCGCATCGAATAGAGTCCTATTCATGGTTTCGAAGCACGCCATGACTATGAATAAGAGGCTATGAGATATTTTAGGAAATGTTTTCCTTCTTCATGTCCAAAGTCGTGCTATAGAGTTGTGATAAGTATTCCTCCTTAACGATTATTCTTTGCTATGCTAGATCATGCCGAATACTAGAGGAAGACAGACCCAAACTCCCAAGGAGCTACCTATCAATGGTGAGCTCCGGGATGCTCTTACTGTGCTTACCCAAGTGGTGGCCAAACAAGTCCAATAAGGGGCCCAAGCCCCTCATGCTACTATCCCGGGAGCTAGGTTAAGGGACTTTATGAGGATGAATCTTTCGGTTTTCCATGGGTAAAAGGTGGATGAGGATCCACAAGAGTTTATTGATGAAGTCTACAAAATCTTATCGATCATAGGAGTTGGGCCAAATGAGAAAGCGGAGTTGGCAGTGTACCAACTCAAGGGGGTGGCCCAAATTTGGTTTGATCAATACAAAGGTGAGAAGGATAATGGCTATGTGGTGCTTTGGGAGGAATTCAAATTGGCCTTCCTTAATCGGTTTCTCTCTCTTGAGCTTAGAGAAGCAAAGTTGGTTGAGTTTATGAACTTGAAAAAGGTGGTATGAGTGTGAGGGAATATGCTCTAAAATTTAATCAACTTTCAAAGTATGCTCCTCACTTGGTGGCCGATTCTACATGAAGGATGAATAAGTTTGTTATGGGTGTCTCCAATTTGGTAAGTGAAGAGTGTCGGTCCGCCTTGCTTATTAGTGATATGGACTTGTCTCGGTTAATGACATATGCAGAGCAAATGAAAGAAGAAAAGTTGAGAAAAAGGAGGGGCCATGAGGCTAAGAGAGCCGCTTTGAGGGAAAGTTCCAAAGGAGTACTAGATTTCAATGCCAAAGGCCTCCTCATGCTACTAATAAGGGTTTGCCAATAACTTCCCTAAGCCTCAAGGTGCTGTTGGTGTGACTCCTAATGATGTATGTCCTAGATATGGAGTGGGTCATAAAGGCCCATGTTTGAAGGGTTCCAATGCATATTTTGCCTGTGGGGAGCTTGATCACAAGAAGGTAGATTGTCCTAGAAATTGTGGCAAGGTTCGGGGTGCAAATGCGGTTGCATTGGGTAGAGGTTCTCCTCAAGGTGGTGCCACAAGGCACAATCAATTCTATGCTCTACATGGGAGGCAAGGGGTTGGTGAGGTCGCCGATGTTATTACCGGTATGTTGAAAATCTTTGATCTTGATGTATATGCTTTGATTGATCTGGGTGCCACCCTTTCCTTAGTTACCCCCTTTGTTGCTAAAAAGTTCCATGTTGAGTCGGAGTTGTTGCATGAGTCATATGAGGTGTCTACCCATATTGGTGCCTCTATTGTTGCTAGGAGGGTATATAGAAATTATCCGGTTTGCATCTTGCATAAAATCTTACCTTATGATCTTATTGAATTAGATATGGTTGATTTTGATGTTATTCTTGGGATGGATTGGTTGCATGCATACTATGCTTCTATTGATTGTAGAACCCGTAGGGTCAAGTTTCAATTTCCAAATGAACCCATCCTTGAGTGGGAAAGTCATGATATAGTAGTGAGGGGCAGGTTCATCTCATGCATTAAAGCCCATAGGTTGATTTCCAAGGGGTGTTTGTATCATCTTGTGAGAGTCAAAGATATGGAGTCCAAAGTCCCTTCGATTGAGTCAGTTCCGGTTGTAAATGAATTTCTTGATATCTTCCCAAATGACCTTTTTGGTGTCCCTCCCAAAAGGGAGATAAATTTTGTCATAGATCTCCTTCCTGACACCCAACCTATCTCCATCCCCCGTTACTGTATAGCCCCGACAGAGTTGAAGGAGTTAAAGGAGCAATTGAAAGATTTGTTGGAGAAGGGATTTATTAGACCTAGCCAATCACCTTGGGGTACACCGGTGTTGTTTGTAAAGAAGAAAGATGGGTCACTTAGAATGTGCATTGACTACCGACAACTCAATAGGATCACTATAAAGAACAGATATTCTCTTCCAAGTATTGATGACTTGTTTGATCAATTGCAAGGGGCTAGCTTTTTCTCTAAGATTGATCTTCGTTCTGGGTACAATCAAGTAAGGGTGAGGGAGTGTGATATTCCAAAGACAACCTTCTGGACTAGGTATGACCATTATGAATTTATGGCGATGTCCTTTGGATTGAGTAATGCGTCGCCCATCTTCTTGGACCTAATGAATAGGGTCTTCAAGCCCTGTCTTGATTCCTTTGTTGTGGTCTTCATTGATGGCATTTTGATCTATTCACATAGTAGGGAGGAGTATATGGGTCATTTGAGGGTTGTGTTGCAAAAATTGAGGGATGAGAGATTGTATGCTAAATATGACAAGTGTGAATTTTGGTTGAAGGAGGTGGCATTTTTGGGTCATAAGGTGTCGGGAGATGGTATAAAAGTGGATCCTAAGAAAAACGATGTGATTAGTAAATGGCCTAGACCATTGACCCCGTTGGACATTAGGAGTTTCTTGGGCCTTGCGGGTTACTAGAAGCTTTGTGAATTGGTTCACCTCCATTGCTTCTATGAAAAAATTGACTCAAAAGAAGGTTAAGTTTGTGTGGACCGATGAATGTGAGAAAAGTTTCCAAATATTGAAAGATAGACTTGTGTCCGCTCCTATATTTTGTCACTATCAGATGGGCTTGAGGGATTTGTTGTGTATTGTGATGCATCTAGAGTTAGTTTGGATTGTGTACTAATGCAAAGTGGTAAGGTCATAGCCTATGCTTCTAGGAAACTCAAAGTGCATGAAAAGAACTACCCTACCCATGATCTTGAATTGGCTGCCTTGGTGTTTGCATTAAAGATTTGGCCTCATTATTTGTATGGGCTGCATGTTGATGTCTTCACCGATCATAAGAACCTTCAATATGTCTTAACTCAAAAAGATCTCAACTTGAGACAAAGAAGGTGGCTAGAACTCCTTAAGGACTATGACATGAGTGTGCATTACCATCCGGGTAAGGCAAATGTTGTGGCGGATGCTTTGAGTTAGGTGTCTATGGGTAGCCTAGCTCACATGGATGGTGGTGATAGGGAGATGGCTAGGGAGGTGCATAGATTGGCTAGACTAGGGGTGAGGTTAGAAGATGTGGGCGATGGTATTGTTGTTGTTGATGGTTTTAAATCTTCTTTGGTTGATAAGGTGATTGCAAAACAAGATGTAGACTTCTCCTTGCTTGAGTTGAAGGCCTTGGTGAAAGAGGGAAAGATAGAGGTTTTTTCCCAAGGGGGAGATGGGGCCCTTAAATACCAAGGTAGGTTGTGTGTGCCATATGTTGATGGTTTGAGGGAGAGAATTCTTGATGAAGCCCATAATTCCTCCTATTCTATCCACCTCGGTTCCACCAAAATGTATAGAGACTTGAGGAATGTGTATTGGTGGGGAGGCATGAAGAGAGATATTGCCAAATTTGTCACCAGTTGCCATAGTTGTCAATAAGTCAAAGCCGAACATCAAAGGACGGGTGGCCCAACCCAAGACATAGAGCTTCCTACTTGGAAGTGGGAGGTGATTAATATGGATTTCGTGGTTAGGTTGCCTAAGACTAGAAAAGGTTTTGATTCCATATGGGTTGTGGTTGATAGGATGATGAAATCAGCTCACTTTCTACCGGTCAAGACTTCATATGGGGCTGAAGATATGAAAGGTTGTACATCTATTAGTTGGTAAGTTTTCATGGGGTTCCCTTATCCATTATACCGGATCGTGGAGCATAATTTATGTCACACTTTTGGAGATCTTTTCAAAAGGGGCTTGGAACCAAAGTTCAACTTAGTACGACCTTCCGTCCTCAAACGGATGGCCAAGCCAAAAGAACGATTCAAACACTTGAGGATATGCTTAGGGGTGGTGTCTTAGAGCTTAAAGGTAGTTTGGATGAGCTTCTTCCATTGATTGAGTTTGCCTACAGCAATAGCTATCAATCTAGCATCAGTATGGTTGCTTTTGAAGCTCTTTATGGGAGACGTTGTAGATCACCAGTGGGTTGGTTTGAGGTTGGAGAGGTGTCCTTATTGGGTCGAATCTGGTTATGGATGCTCTTGAGAAGGTTAAGATAATTAGGGAAAGGTTGAGGGCAGTCCAAAGTTGTCAAAAATCCTATGCCGATGTAAGAAGAAGAGACCTAGAATTCCAAGTGGGTGATTGGGTTTATTTAAAGGTTTCTCCAATAAAAAGGTGTGGTCCGTTTTGGCAAAAAGGGGAAGTTGAGCCCATGGTACATTGGTCCTTATGAGGTGATTAAGAGGGTTGGCAAGGTAGCTTATGAGTTGAAGTTGCTCGTGAAATGAATTTGGTCCATCCGGTGTTTCATGTCTCTATGTTGAGAAAATGTGTTGGAGATCCTAGTGCCATTGTACCTTTTGATATGGTGGGTGATGTGGAGGATAACTTAACTTATTAGGAGGTCCCGATTCAGATCTTGGATAGGCAAGTAAAGAGATTGAGGAACAAAGAGGTGGCAACCATTAAGGTCTTTTGGAGGAACCAGCAAGTCGAAAGTGCTACTTAGGAGGCCGAAGCGGACATTCAAAAGTGGTATCCATATATTTTCCACTCCATTAAAGCCTAAGGTACTAATCCTAAGTTCCATATGTGACTTCGAGTCTTACAATTTAGCCCCTGTGTCATTCATATGCATTATGCTTAAGTTGGTAAACTTATGATGATTTTACACTTATGTTGAGGATTTGAAAATGGTGTTTTACATTTTATGTTGCATTCATGCTGGGGCTGATTTTTTCGTGATTATTCTTGTCTTGTATGTCTCTTCTACATTCGGGGACGAATATTCCCAAGGGGGAGATATTGAAAAGATCCAAAAAAGTGCTCGAAAATGTGCCTTGGAAGTAACCGAAAAGTTGTTTTCCATATATCTAAAAATCCAATTGGAATTTTGAAAATCCGACTTCATATTCTTGTTCAGGGGGTCCAAATTAGGGTGACAAGGGTGCAACCTCAAATTTAAAGCAAAGGAATCGAATTATGAAATTTTACTTGGTGCAATTTCCAATGAGGGTCTGCAACCTCTCCGCGACACTGAGAGGTGTTATTTCTGCACTGTCTTTTCCTAGTTCGCACAGATTTTTCTAAGTGTTGGACCTAAGTTTTCCCAAATATATTTTCACCTAAACTTAGCCTTATTTCACCCTCATATCACCCTTATTTCACCCTAATGATAAAATGAGCTTATGTACACGATGAATACTATCTAAAGTGTTATGGTAAACCATTCCCAACTCGGGGGGCCTAGTTGAGGGGTCAAAGACTCAACCACTAGGGTGATGGGTGCGATCATCACCAACCTATTTGAGGGGTTAATATCTCAATCACTAGGGTGATGGGTGCGATCATCACTAACCTTGATAAGGGGTGTGTACCTCACACACTAGGGTGATGGGTTCTATCATCACTAACCTTGATGAGGGGTTTGTACCTCACATACTAGGGTGATGGGTGCTAGCATCACCAATCCCAAAGGGTTTATACCTTGGCAATCTAGCTTGGTCTCCTCTTCACATATGGTTGGGTGCTAGCATCACCAACCCCAAAGCGTTTATACCTTGGCAATCTAGTTTGGTCTGCTCTTCACATATGGTATCCTATATGAGTATGATTTACTTAAGCATGTTTTGCTTATGCATTGAACATACATGTCATATTTTTATATCATGCCTATTGCCTAATGTTATGCATATTGATCATAAAGCTTATCTCTTGTTGCACATCCCACATATTTAGTACATTTAAACATACTAATGTATACTCTTTCCTACATGATATCACCATGTAGGGACCGGTGCCCAAGTTGATCATCCTCCTCCTCCACATGGCTAGACGGTGCTATTCCAAGCTTTTTGGTGAGTCCTACATTTCGGGGACCTTGGTTTAAGTTACAATTATCCTTGTATTGAGACACTTTCTTATGTTCTATTGACTATGAGGGTGAGCCCGATAGCTTGTCTTGGCCCCCGCTATATCTATGTATTAGAGGTGTTTGTTGGACATGTTGTGTATTTATGTATGAGCTTTGACTCTTGACTCTTGACTATGATGCTTATGCAAGCTTTTCCTTAGTCCCATTTCCCCTATTCTTAATCTATATGTCTTTGTATGCTTCCGCGACCAAGGATATGTAGTGAAAAGTTAAGAGGCTTGTTTAGGGTCCCTTCGAGTTCCCCATTCGTTGTATCACGTCTTGGCCCTAGTCTTGAGTCGTGAAAGTAGACCCCTGTGTTTAGCGGATCATGTCTATGTTCACGAAGAAGGGGCAGCTATAAGCCTCGTGTTCGGGTAGTACAATGAGGCGGTAGCCCTATATAAGTAGCACTTCGCAACCAACCACGAAACAAAACTTCAAACAAGCATAACTTTCACTTCAGAATTTAACTTTGACGATTCAAAAGGTCACGTGACTCGGTGTTGGATTATAGCTTTGGTGTACATTTTGAGGTAAAATTACTTCATTAGCTGGTTATATTCTCAAAAATATGTGAAAATTTTACATTGCAATATCTCAGTCGATTCTCATCGAAATAAAGTAAAATTTAAGTCTAAGTTGTCTATTTTCCAAGAGGAACACTATGGTATATTTCGATCTTGATAATTTGACTATATTTTGATGGAATTTGACCAAAAATGTTATGTAAGAATTTTTTCAATAAGAAATGTAATGTAGTTTCTAAGTCGTTTCTCGGCCTTTTGGAGTATATTTTAGGCTCAATTTTTGGGTACGGACTTGAGGTGATGTGTGGATCATATTACTGAGATTTCTTTGGGATTTCGGGCATGGGCCATATTTTCCCCCATTTTAGGCTCTATCGATATAATTTCACCTATTTGTTTTTGAGATTTTACAGCGGAATCGACCATATTAACCTTGTGAGTCACATTTTCACAGCGGAATAGGTTTTGGAGGTGAGTAGGAAAGGAAAATAGGAGCATGAGAAACCTCCTTTTAGGTAGGCTAGACTTCTCTAAACCTTAGGTTGAGTTAAAATATGTGACTATTGGCTGAGATGCATGGTATATGAGCTAATGAGTGTTGGGTATGAGATGTATACATGGTTGATACTGATGTATGTATACGGTATGTGTTGGCCTGAGTTGACATTTATTGTATTGATAGCTGAATTAGTTATAATTATTGTATTGACTAGATTCTGACACTGTTAGACTACGAGATGGCTTTGTAAGGGATCAATTGGGATAAGAATACATGAGATGTATGTATATTGAACTCATTTTTTTGACTATATATGTGTGTATCCTGATGCTATCGAGATATACGAGCTTGTGGCACTGATAAGTGATCACACACAATATTGTGCACTGATTCTAACACCTACATATGATTCTAATGGCTCTGGTTTTCCTGAATACTTGTGATACAATAGTGACTATCTATGTTTAATCTGAGTACATATAACTACCTAGATTACGATATAATTGCCTGGATAGACATGACTATGCATTGTTCAGTGACGTATGTGCTTTTGTGTACAGTTATTATTTGTTATATACTTGATATATTGGTTGGTCTCTGGGGCAAACATACTATACTCTATATTTGGTGATAGTTATGTGGCTGTTAGGCCTTATGTCAGCTGATGAGGGATAGATATTGTGGAACCACTGATGGGCTAGAAACGGGAATGTGACCTAGTTAAAGAGATGTAGGTTCTATCCTATGGGCTTTTTGGGTTATCTGTGACTAAGATACTAGCTATACAGTTTAGTCTTGGGGATTGGCACCTTATTTTGGAGATGGACACTTTACTAGTGAGCTGGCACCTAGTCGCCTTGGAAGGTACTATTTGTGACAACTGAGTTGTGTTACGTTCTGGGTAGGTAACATACCTTTGACTTCTGGTTCTGCTAGGGCCCTATCTTAGGCTTAGATCAACACTGACCTAGAGGTACTACGCGTAGAACCACACAGTTTCTTATACATTGAGGGGTTTGGGGCCCCGTGTTCTTATGAAGGGTTCGAGGCCCTATACACTAAAGGGTTTGAGGCCTCATTGACTATTACTACCTATGCATCGAGGGGTTCGAGTCCCCGCTTGTCTACAAGGGGTTCGAGGTCCTAATTGATTATCAATCCATCTGGCCCTGGCTGACTTTCCCTGGCCAAAGGCCAGGTCTGGAGGATTATGGGTTTGACGCCTCTTCCTACTATTAAGGGTTAGAGGCCCTAGTTGTCTATTAGGGGCTCAAGGCACTATTTTCTATTATGGGTTTGAGGCACCATTGTCTGTCAGGGGTTCGAGGCACCATGCGGTATGAACTTTAGGACCCATACACCTATACCTACCTTGATTGTGTGTGGATGTACCCTCTGGGCTTATGGGAGCTCTGGGGATGTACAGGCAAAGATAGTAGTTCCTTACACACACACGCACAATCCGACCTCTTGACCTATGTGATACTGAGAGGTTAAGCTCTACTATGTTTTGGCAGTTAGGTTGTGCTCTGTTACTTGATTTCGGCCATAGGGACACGATGAGATTACTGTGATATCTACTATTAGCTAGGTTCTAATTTTTTAGTATTACTACAATCCTCTATTATGTGAGCACTCTATATATTTATAGTATTTCACTCAGTTAGCCAACGAAATCTACTAAGTGCCTTTTTACCAGTACTCACCCCCTTCCTGAGGACTGGGTCAAGGTACTCGTCGCGGTCGTTGAGTTGGGGTTTTGAGCGCGTTCAGGAGACACTTGCTGAGAAATGGCAGCTCTAAATACTCTATAGTCTCCTTCCTTTTGAAAGCCATATTTGGTATCTACACATTACCCTTGCACAGAATAGTGACTTGTATTTGTAGGAGTATTCCCAGCTATGTATCTTACGGTTACTATTGTAGATATATGAGTGTGTGTTGTGTCTATTGTAGCTCTCTGTAGTTGACTTTCTAGTTCTGGATAGAGCGTGTTGGTTATTCAGGTATTTTGGTCTTGTTGTTGACTAGAGATTCAGGATAGGTACCCTGGGGTAGGGTAATTGGCTTTCCTGTAGCGGGGATCTAAAAGGCGCCATCACGATTGGAACCAGGTCCTGATAAGTCGGTATCAGAGCCTTAGGTTATTGGTCTCATCTGTACAGAGCTACCATCTAGTAGAGCCCTGAGGATGGGTCCAAAGACATCCCTGACTTATCTCTAGGGGGCTACAAGGTGTTTAGGAAACTTCTTGTGTTGTTGATTCTTGTTGTGCGATCTTATTAATAGTCCTTTGACTTCTTGAAATTTGACTTCGTTCATTTCTGGTAGATATGGTGTATGGAGGGTGCTCACTAGGCTGGGTAAAGATATGCTGTCAGTCCCGAAGAGGGAGCAGCCTCCCGAGCCCGTCGAGTAGAAACCAGATGCCCCAGCTCCCCCATCTGCTTTTGTGGTCAGACTACAGGTAGAAGTCACTACTGGATAGATTATAGTAGTGCTTGGACTCCTACAACAGGGTGTGGTGCCAGATCCAGCTCCTCCAGCTCAGGCACCAGCAGAGCCTGCTGCTGCAAAGGCCCCGATACAGCTAAAGGGAGTTGTACCATTTTAAGACCATTTGTTACTCGGGTATTTTCTAAGGCTGACTCGACCGAGGTTCCCGAGAGTCGTGAGAGAGGAAAACATGAGTTTCTAATTGTATATATGAAACAATTACAGGCATTGAGACTACTTGAGTCTCGAGCTGCAGAGTTCACTACTTACCAGCTAGATGGGGCTACCAGATAGTGGCGACAGAGTTACAAAGACACTAGATTGGCAGATGTTGTGCCAATGACTTGGGCAGAGTTTAAAAAGGCCTTTATGATGAGGTTTATGGCCAGGAGTTTTAGGGACAAACATCGACATCAGTTTGTGCAGTTAGAGTAGGGGAAGATGAAAATGACACAATACAAGTCTAGATTCCACAAGCTCTTCTAGTGTGCTACAATGATCTTGCCTACTGAAGAGGAGCGAATCTGTTATTTTGTGCTGGGCTTGAGACCATAGTTAAGGATAGGTGCACATGCACTGGTGACCTTAGGTAGGTTTTATCTTGATATCATTGATCATACTCGTTCTTTGGAGCAGTTCGGTCACAAGGCCTAAAGGGCCCACAACAAGCTAACTAGGAGCAAGGGAGAGTTCAACAGATCCCGATCAAGTTTCAGGGTGCCAAGTGATAGGCCTCCGAGGAGGTGTCAGTTGGGTTAGACTAGTCGACCATTCCATGCATCATTGTAAGCCTCTAAGGGTAGCCGTCAGGGCCAAGGTACTTCCCGTCGAGGTGGTTCTTCTTATTGCCGGGCATAGATAGAGGGAGAGTGACATTGGTTCATCAGGGCCTATTGGGTTATCATTCACAGGTAATCCGGATTCCACGATATTTGGATCGTGGTAATATGATCATGATCACATAGGCAGGGGCTACTTTGGGTTGTTTTCGGTGCAGGGCCACCAAATCATTGTCTCAAAGACTATCGAGAGCGTAGAGCAGCATGTGTAGCATCGAAGGCTGCCAAATTAGCTCCCTTACTAGGTAGTAAAGGCAGGGGTTAGGACAGAGGTCACATAGATGACTAGTATAGAGACAATGAGGACCACTAAGGCTTCTAACAATGTTCTAGAGATGGTAGAGTTTGGGGCAGTCATAATGCTTAAGGTGGGGGCCATTAGGGCCACTTTTATACCTCCCTAACACAAGTAAAGGTCGAGGCTATTGACGAGGTCATCATAGGTATATTATTGTATGCAAGCAGCTAGTTTCAACATTGTTTGACCCAGGCCCCACTTTTTCATATATGTCAATATACTATGTTTCTCACTTAGGTGTGACTGCCCAGCCTCTTTCATCCTGGATCTGTGTATCGACCTCAGTGGGGGATTCACTTGTGGTAGATCAAGTATGCAGAGTGTGTATGGTTACTCTCTAGGGGTTTGACACTTGGGCTAATTTGATACTACTTAATATGCTGGATTTTGAGATTATTCTAGGTTTGGATTGATTGGCCCTACATTATGTTGTGTTAGATTGCAATGCCAAGACTGTCACCTTAGCAATACTAGGGATGTCCCCAGTTGTATAGAAGGGTTCTATGAGTCAGGTACAGGCAGGTATTATATTGTATATTCAGGCCTAGAGGTTGATATTTGTAGGGTGCTTGGCTTACTTAGCCCATGTTTGTGATGTGACTACAAAGGCTCCTACTATAGAGTTAGCGGATGTTGTCTATGAGTTTCCTGATGAGTTACCTACAGATTTGCTGAGGTTTTCGCCAGAGAGAGATGTTAATTTTACGATAGAGGTTGAGCCAGACACTAAGCCTATATCTATTCCCCTGTACCGGATGGTTCCTACAGAGCTTAAGGAGTTCAGTACACAAGGGTTTATTAGATCTGGGAAACATACGACTGAGTGTTTCACACTATGGAGCCCTTACATTTTTGTGACAAAGAAAGAAGGGACTCTCATGATGTATATTGACTATCGGTAGTTAAATAGGATGGTGGTAAAGAATTATTATCCTCTGCTGTGGATTGATGATTTAGTTGATTATTTGTAGGGGTAACAGTATTTTGTAAGATTGACCTAAGATCAGGGTACCACCAGTTGAGGTCCTAGGCAGAGGACATTCAGAAGACTGCATTTCAGACTCGATATAGGTATTATGAGTTTCTAATCATGTCATTTGGGCTGACTAATTCCCCTGCAGTATTTATGGACTTTATGACTTGGGTATTCCAGTTGTATATGGGCTTTTCTGTTGTGGATTTTATTGATAATATCCTAGAATATTCACGGAGCTGAGAGCAGCATGCCCAGCACCTTCGGATTGTATTACAAACACTCAGAGATTACAAGTTGTATCCTAAATTTTATAAATGTGAGTTTTGGCTTGAGTTAGTGACTTTCCTAGGGTACGTGGTGGCAAAAGTGGGAATTATGGTAGATCTAACTAAGATTGAGACAATTCATGGCTGACCTAGGCCTTCTTCAGTGTCAGAGATTCAAAGCTCTATCGAGTTAGCAGGGTATTATAAGTGGTCTGTTGAGGGCTTCTCCACTATTTCTGCTTCATTGACTCTGTTGACTCATCAAGCCATTTGTGTGGTCTGATTTATGTAAGGCTAGTTTTACAAGGCCGAAGGAGCTATTTACTACTACTCCTGTTCTGACCCTTCTTGTCGAGGGAGAGAGCTTTGTTGTGTATTGTGATGCCTCTCATACCAAGTTAGGTTATGTATTGATGCAGCGAGGTTGGGTTATTACTTATGTTTCTCGTCAATTATGGTCCCACAAGCTTAATTACCCCACATACGATTTAGAGTTGGCAGCGATAGTGTTCACACTCAAGATTTGGTGGCAATATCTATATGGCATGCATTGTGATATCTATGCAGACACCAAAGTTTATAGTATATTATGACTTATAGGGATTTAAATTCCTGACAGAGATAGTTAACTGGCTTGTTGGCAGACTATGATCTTTCTATTTTATACCATCCGAGCAAGGAAAATGTGGTAGCAAATGCCTTGAGTCGGAAGGCAGTGAGTATGGGAAACCTAGCATATTTGACTATAGAGGAGCGACCTTTAGCTTTAGATATCTAGTCCCTGGCTAACAAGTTAGTCTGATTGGATTTTTTCGGTTTTTGCTAAGTATTAGCCTTCATTAAGGCTTAGTTTTCATTGATTGATCAGATCTGGGCCCGATAATTCAAGGATTGAGTCGCTCGTGGGTCTCAAAGATAGAGTTTTATGAGGGGTTGGTGGTTAGGCTACAGTTGATTCAGATAGGGTCCTCAGATTTGACAACCGATTGTGTGTACCTAGAGTGGGGGATTTGATACATCTAATTTTGCGCAAGGGGCATGACTCTCGATATTCTATCATCCCAGGTACGATGGAGATGTACCGAGATCTAAGATAGCATTACTAGTGAGATAGTATGAAGGAGGATATTACTAATTATGTGTCGTGTTGCCTCAGTTGCCAGCAGGTAAAGACGAAACACCAATGACCAAGTGGGATACTCCAGTGATTGCCCATTCTAGAGTTGTAGTGGAACACTTGACTATGGACTTTGTTGTGGGGATCCTTTATACTTCTAGAGGATTTGACAATATTTAGATGATAGCTGACTGGATGACTAAGTCGGCACACTTCTTTCCAGTTTGTTCTATCTTCAGTGCAAAGCTTTTAGCTCGAGTTTACATTTAGAAGATTGTTTGATTGCCTTGGGTGCCAATATCTATCATATCTGAGTAAGGGTCACAATTTACCTCCCACTTTTGGAGGGCTTTTCATTGAGAGTTGGGCACCTAGGTCGACCTGTACAACATTTCATCCCAGACTGATGGCCAGTCCAAGCATACTATATAGGTTCTGGAGGATATATACATGCTTGTGTGCTAGAGTTTGGAGGGGGGGGGTCAATAGGACTAGTTTTTTCTATTAGCAAAGTTTACTTATAATAATAGCTATCACACCAGCTTTCAGATGACCCTATTTGAGGAATTGTATGGCCAACGATGTCGTACTCCAGTCGGGTAGTTCAAGCCAATAGAGTTGGGTCTGTACAATACAGATTTACTACAGGATGCCCTAGCTAAGGCCTAGGTTATTCAGGATAGATTGAGGACAGCTTAGAGTTGGCACCAGAGTTATTATGGCGATAGTCGATGCCACTTCTTATGATTTGAGGTTATAGACAGAGTGTTCCTGAGAGTGGCTTCCCTTAAAGGGGTCGTGCAGTTTGGTAGACGATGTAAGATTATCCCCTGGTATATTGGCCCTTTTGAGATTCTGAGATGGGTCGGGCCAGCTGCATATAAGTTAGCTCTACCTCCAGATTATTCCACTATACATCCTATATTCCATGTATTGATGTTGTGCTGGTATATTCTAGATGAGTCACTTATGCTTCAACATGATTAAGTTGAGTTAGATGATTGCCTGACATTTGTTGAGGAGTCGATGGCCATTTAAGCCAGGGATAACAGGCAGTTGCGCTCCTGAGTTATAGCAATGGCTAAGGTTCAGTGGGATCATCATCCAATCGAGGAGGCTACCTCAAAGTTGGAGGTAAAGATATCAGAGCAGCACCCTAGCCTATTTGAGCCATGAGGTATTCTTTTACTTTTAATTTTGAGGATGAAACTCTTATTATTAGGGGATGTTGTGATGACCCATCAAGTTATTTATGTATTTCTATGGTTATTTGGTTGATTTGAGCTTATATATGGTAACCTTAGACCATTTATGACTTATTGGGGCTGTTGGGATGGTTATTGGTTCAGTTGGTTGTGAATTATGTGGATTTTTTAGTTAACAAGTAGTTACAATTGTATAAATGGGATTTCTAATAAAGTCCTAGCAATTGGCCTCATAATGGGATTCTGATGATTCCATTAATTCCATAATGGCTGAATTAGGCTAGGAGCATAGTTGGTCCGAGGTTTGGGAGTCCTAGTGTGAATTTGAGTCAAAAGTTGGAAAATGAGTTCAACCGGAAGCTAAAAAGTGCTTTTATGTGAAACCTAGCTAAACGTGCTCAGAATGTGAATCTAATGGCGTGCTTAGATTTAAACGTGAAAATAGCCTAAAACAACCTTTTGTCAGATGATGGGGACTCCCGGGTACATTTTGACCCCTCAGTTCTTTTAACTAAAATTAGCTGGAAAGAAGTGGGACCCTCATTTTTCCGTAGGATGTTCTGTTGGAAATTTTGACTACACATTTGATCCAAAATGTCAAAGTTCATGTGGTTGCACTATTCCGTAGGATGTTCTGTTGGAAATTTTGACTACACCATTTGATCCAAATTGTCAAAGTTCATGTGGTTGCACTATTTATTTGCATAAAATGGACATCGGATAGGCCCGGGACACCCGAAGAAAAATTTAGAGTTGGCTAGTACAATTGCAGCAAAATAACCCTCCACGTATGCAGATGGATATCTACGCTCACGGAAGGTAATGGGGGCAGACCTCTGCATTCGTGGGGTCATGTTTGCATTTGCGGAGAAGGGGAAGCCATAAGCTCCACGTTTGCAGAGCATTGTCCACATTCGTGGAGTACAATGAGGCGGTGGCCCTATATAAGTAGCACTTTGTGACCAGCCACAGCGCAAAACTTCAAACAAGTGTAACTTTTTCTTTGGAACTCTGATTTTGACGATTCAAAAGGCTACATGACTTGGTCTTTTGTAAGGTGTTATAGAGGTGTTGGGTTTTGGTCTTAGCACATAATTTGAGGTAAAAATGTTGTTTTAGCTGGTTATATTCTCGAAAATGTGTGAAAATTTCACATTGCAATATCTCAGTCGATTCTTAACGAAATTAAGTAAAATTTGAGACTAAATCGTTCTACTTTCTAAGGAAATGCTGTGGTATGTTTGGATCTTGATAATTCGGCATTTTGACGGAATTTGACCGAGAAGATTATGTAAGAAAAATTTTTTGATAAGAAATTTAACATTGTTTCTCATCCATTTCTTGGCCTTCTAGAGTCTGCTTTAGGCTCAATTTCTGGCTATGGACTCGGGGTGAAGTAAGGATCATTTTACCTAGGTTTATTCATGATTTTGGGCATAGGCCCTATTTTTTTCTCATTTTAGGCGAAATTGATATAATTTCACCTATTTTTGAGATTTTATAGCCAAGTCGACTATATTAACCTATGAGTCATGTTTTGACAGTTGAGCAGCATTTGGAGGCGAGCAGAAAATGAGGAACACCTTTCAGGTTGACTAGTCTTTTCTAAACCTTAGAATGAGCTTAAATATCTGATGAGATGTGTGGTATATGACATGATGAGTGCTGAGGTTGAGATGTATACATGGTTGATATTGCTCTATATGTGTGATATTTGCTATCCTGAGATGATATTTACTATATTGATTGCTGCATAAGTTTACTGTATTGGCTAGATTCGAACACTATTAGACTACGAGATGTCTTGGTAAGGGATAGATTGGGCTAAGAATATGTGACATGCATTTATACTAAACTTGGGTTTTTGACTATATGTGTGTATAGCCTGATGCTACAGAGATATACGAGCTTGTGGGACTGATAAGCGATTACATGAAGTATTGTGCACTAATTTTAGCACCTACACATGATTGTGATGGCTCTGGTTGTCCTGGATACTTATGATACTATAGTGACTATCTATGTTCACTCCGACTACATGTGTCTATCTAGATTATGATTTAATTGCCTGGATACATATGATTCTGTATAGTTCAGTGATGTACATGTTTCTGTATATAACTGTTATTTGTTATATACTTGTTATACTGGCTGGTATCTAGGGGAAAAATACTATACTCTGTATTTTGTGATAGTTGTGCGGCTGGTTAGGCCTTATGTTTGTTGACGAGGGATATGGTACCATGGAATCACTGATGGGCTAGAAATTGGAATGTGATCCAGTTAGAGTGATATAGGCTATATCATACGGGCTTCTTTGGGTTATCCATGATAGAGATGCTAGCTATATAGTTTAGTCCTGGGGACTGGCACTTTGTTCTAGAGATGAGCACTTTACTAGAGAGTCGACACCTAGTTGCCTTGCAGGTACTATTTGTGATAGCTGGGCTATGGTATATTTTAGGTAGGTGACACATGTTTGATTCCTAGTTTTCATAGAGCCCTAGCCTAGGGTTAGACTATTGGTGCCCTAGAGGTACTATGCATAGAGCCACACAATTGCTAATACATTGAAGGGTTCAAGGCCCATGTGACTGTGAGGGGTTCAAGGCCCCATTTAAGTACTACCCATATACTAAGGGGTTCGAGACCCAATTGACCATTACTACCAATACATCGAGGTGTTCGAGGCCCCGCTTGTCTACTAAGGGTTTGAGGTCCCAAGTGATTGTCAAATCTGGACCAGGTAGACTTTTCTCAGTCAAAGTCCAGGTCGGTTGGGTTAGGGGTTCGAGAACCCATTCCACTATTAGGGGTTCGAGGCATCAGTATTCTAATAGGGGTTCGAGGCTCCACATTGTACAGATTCTTGGACCCATACACTTATACATACCTTGATTGTGTGAGGGTGTACCCTCTAGGCTTATGGGGGCTCAGGGGCGTACATGCATAGATAGTAGGGGCTTACACCCACATACAGTCCGATCCCTTGACCTATGTGATATTGAGAGGTTGAGCTCCACTATGTTCTATCAGTTGGGTTATGCTCTTTACTTGATTCCGGCCCATTGGGACATGATGAGATTATTGTCACATATACTATTAGCTGGGTTTTGATTTGCTAGTATTACTGTATTTCTCTATTATTTAAGCATTCTATATATTTACAGTATTTCACTCAATTGAACAATGATGCCTATTGAGTGCCTTTTTATCGGTACTCACCCCTACATTTTTGCATCTTCCCATGGTACAGTCTAGGTACTAGCAGCGGTCGCTAAGTTGGGGTTCTGACTGCCATTCAGGAGACACTTGGTGAGCATTGCCAGCTTTAAACACTCTGTAGTATCCTTCCTTTTGATGACGATCTTTTGTATCTAGATGTTGGCCTTATACGGTGTAGTGACTTGTATTTGTAGGAGTATTCTAGGTTATGTATATTATGGTTACTATTATATATATGAGTGTGTGTTGTGGCTATTATAGCTCTGTGCTGTTGATTTTCAGGTTTTGGGTAGAGTTTGTGGGTTATTCAGGTATATTTGGTCTTATTGTATGACTAGTGATTTAGGACAGGTATCTTGGGGTTTGACAATTGTCTTGCTTGTAGGGGGATCTAACAGGCGTCATCACGACTGGAACTGGGTTGTGATATTGTTGCAGCAGATGTAATAATCATCTTAAGTTGTCTTAGCCTAATTACTACAGTGACATCGATATCTCATCTCATTAATTCTTTTATTGTTGTAATATGCAGATGAAATATTATGGTTAATGTGTCAAAGGCATATTAAATACCCCCATCATTAGGATTCAAAAGATATAATTCTTGCTCTTGATTTTTCTAATTACTCTAAGAGTGTCTATGAAGCATTGGTCGAAGAGAGTTCGGCACAATGGTATTTCTTTGAAGGAATATATTGAGGAATTTATCTTTGATGATTATTACTTAGATTATTGTAAAGGAGATCGACCATTTCCTGGCGGTGTCCCATGGCATGGTGCTAAGAGACTTTTTAATATCTTGAATCTTAGAACAAAGCATTTTGTTGCACTTGAAATTCTTATAAAGGAGAGAAAAATTAATATGTATGATTGCAACAGGGGTATTTTATTCCGATGAGAATTTTGTGTCGCTCATGATGCCGATGGTGGATTTGTTTGCTAGATTCTTGAAGCAAAGAAATATGTTTTACCACTTGCCTGACAAACTGTTGAATAGCGAATGAAAGTTTTAGAGATTGGAGGATGCTCCAAGAAATGATTTAGCTGCAATTTGTGGTTCATATTCACTTGAACATATTGAGAACCTAATTACCAACACTTGGATGACACTTATGAATGATAATACAATTGATGGCATGCGGCACAGGTGGATGGAGGTTATCATTGCACGGAACTGGTACCATAGTGTTTATATTTGTTGGTTATGAATGATTGTAGACAACATTTTATAAATATTTTGGATTGACAGACAATATTTTTCCTTTATGTCTTTTTTTTTTTGAATGATTATGTGAATATGAAGTTGAATAGTCCTATTTATTAAATGATTCTATTATTAAGTAAATTTTTTGAATCTTTAGCAAATAAGAAGATTGTTTTAGCAATTGATCTATTTGCTTAAGTAAATCGCAGCAAATAGGAAAATTGCTTCAACAACTACTTCACTTGTTTAAAAAAATTCAACAAGTAGAAATCTGCCTAAGTAACTGTTCACTTATTGAAAAAAATGTTCGAGTATGATAGATTTATTGAGCAGCTGGTTCACTTTCTGAAAAAAACAAATTCAATAAATAGAAAATCCACTTCAGCAACAACTTCATTTGTTGAGAAAAATGTTGGAGTATGGTAGAGACTTCTTCAGCAATTACTATTTTTGCTGAATTTTTTTAACAAGTAAATAGGTTACTTCAGCAACTGCTTAAAAGTATCTTAGCGAGTATATAACCTTATTCAGCAATTATTGCAGTAGCTTAAAAAATTTTAGCAAGTAGATAGCCTTATCCAGCAACTGCTAAAAAATTCTTAGCAATTAAGTTGTCAAATTTAGCAATTGTTGAAATTGCTGAGAATTTTTTAGTAATTTATTAAATAATTTAATTGTTAATTGATTATATAAATTATATTAATTGATAAATAAAGTAATTTTTATGTATTATGATACTTAGACTTGAGTTTGGTATCGGTTTCGTACTATTACATAGTAATTCGTTCGTCCATAAAATAAATCGAGTAATTGAACGCCTAATGAACCTTAATCGAGCAATTTGATTGTTAATTAATTGTATAAATCATATTAATTGATTAATAAAATAATTTTTATGTATAATGGTACTTAGACTTAAGTGTTGTGGTGATTTCATGTAATTACACAATAATTTGTTCATAACAGACAATAAATCAAGTAATTAAGTGCATAATTAACCTTAATTGAGTAATTTGATTGTGTATACATCATATTAATTGATACATAAAGTAAATTTTATGTATTATGGTACTTAGACTTGAGTTTGGTGGCGATTTCATGCAAATTAGATAGTAATTTGCTCATAACGGACAATAAATCTAGTAATTGAACGTATAATCAACCTTAGTCAAAAAATTTGATTGTTAACTGATTATATAAATTATATTAATTGATAAATAAAGTATTTTTGATGTATTATAGTACTTAGACTTGAGTTTGATGGTGAATTTGTGCAATTACATAATAATTTGTTTATAATAGACAATAAATTGAGTAACTGAACATGTAATCAACCTTAATCAAGCAATTTGATTGTTAGTTGATTATATAAATCATATTAATTGATAAAAGTAACTTTTATATAA
>JAABOM020077622.1:0-79101 GCA_011800125.2 Solanum clarkiae | reverse complement strand
AGGTGACCCATCCCGTATCACTCCTATTGAGGATGTGCAGGTTACAGGAGATCTCACCTATGAAGAGGTACCTGTTGGTATTTTAGATTGTCAAGTTAAGACACTATGGAATAAAAAAATAGCTTCAGTGAAGGTACTTTGAAGGAACCAGCAAGCAGAAGAAATAACATGGGAGGCCGAAGACGTGATGAAATTAAAATACACTTACTTATTTGAAGCTAAAGAGGAAGTTCAACATGCTGAATTGGGACACTAATAGGTACGTGTGATGGAATACTTAGTGTGTTTCCAAAAGTTTGTGTAAGTAAATATTTAAATTTGGTTAAGCTATCCAATTGTGCTAACATTCGACGATGAATGTTCCTAAGGTAGGGACGATGTAACACCCCACATCTTATAATATTAGTACTATGCAAATGAAACATGATATGGTTTGGTCAAATTAGCGCCCATTTTTAAAAGTGCTTGAATCTCAAATTAAAGGGCAATATGTATGTCTAACGCTGAAGAGGGTCGAGTGTAAATAAGTTTTTTTTCAAATTCAGGAGATCACAACCCTAACCAAAGTGAGAGAATTGAGGTGCTTGTAGGACTTAGGAAGCTAGAAGGTAAGTCATGTACTTGCTTAGCTTAAATTGCTAGCTACACGGAGATGAGGACCGACATCGAATTTGTCCAAGTCTGATTATGAATAAAGTCTATGTTAAGGGTGTAACTTTAGCCCATATTTTAGCATCATAAATGGACTATATTTTCAGCCCAAGAAGGATATTAAGAGATCCCAAAAACATCACAACTTCTTTAATAATTTAGGCCCAAACTAACTAAGAGAAAGGGGAAAGATAGGCAGCCAAGGCCCACTAGTTTGCAACCCAAGCAGGCCTAAGTGAAAGGGGCAAAATGGTACCTTACTAACTTGATAAAATAAGGCTTAAAAGCTAAAATAAAGTCGGACATATTAATACTTTAAAAGGGGTTACAAGCAGTAAATTTAATCCATTCTTAGACTTGGAAAATGTCAGCTTTCACAAAGCTTCTTTGTTCTTCTTTCTTGACTTTAAAGCAGCCAAAAGAAGCTTTTAGGATTCTTAAGGAGGCCTTCAACCTTGAAGGTAAAGGTAAGTGATTATAGTTGTGTGTTCAGTAAGGTTTCTTCATGAAAAACAAGAAACTATGTTGGTTAGGTATATGCCGAAAAATTTGGACAGCATGTGCCCTAAACATTGTTGTGAACTTTTCTTGTTATTCAAGAGGATTTTCTCTTCTTGGTTGGCTGCATTATGAAGTAAGACTTACTTTCTTAACAAAGTATAATTTTATTGATGTAACTAAGCTGCTGCACCATTTTTATAGTCCACGAAAGTGAGTTCTTATAGGATATCGCAATTGTACTCTTAGTACGAACTTGTGGGCTGATAGATGGAAGGTTGTTGCCTCACGTCCTTCATGATAGCTTTGGTACTATTCTAAGACTATTTTAGGGCTGTTTCTATATACAGATGGATTGAGGACAGTTTGGGTAAAGTTGAAACAGGTTCAAGATTGTCGACGTCAAAATGTGGCGAAGGGACGTAAATTTATGCTGTCTATTTGTATGTTGTCTAGAATTGTTATGTGTTGTGCTTTATGGGCTGTTGTAAGACTGTTATTGCACCAAAATAGGATGCACATGATATGTATATGATAATTTGTATTAGAAAATATTATTAGTGGTGGAAAGGTTGAAAGTATGCGCTCGGGTTTATAATTATACGCTTGCTGCCCATATGTTATTTTTTTATGAGATTGGGCTGCCAAAATGTATATATTAGCTACAAATGCTAGTTTTATCACTACTATGTTATAGATAAATATTTTGAGGAAGGTAAGGTTATCTCGAGGTAATAACGAGGTCGTACAGCGAGGTATGTTAGGCTACTTGAGTTCATATTATTTGGCATGAAACATAGATCCCTCCTTAGCACATAAAGGACTTACCAACTCCAACACAACTATTAACTTTGTCTCCACTCTTTCACATGTTCATATGCTCCCATACGTAGTCACCTTCAAATCTGCATACATATGTGGATACCAAGTTACATGGGTTCTTGTTGCTAAATAAAGTTCACGAGTTATTTCATCTCATATGCATTTCATTATTTGTGTAACGTACTCTTTTCATTAACATGTTGTCTTGTATGATTATCTACATGTCACATGTTATATCTATTGTCCTACAACTCCAATATTATGACCACTAAAAGAATCATGTCAATAGTAATTCAAAGGAAAAGTATATTGTTTATTGATGGGTGGTAACCCGAGGGATGGAAGAATCACCTAGACAGGGTCGATCCTATCACGGGGGGTAGCCCAAGGGGTTAAAGGAAAAGTCTATCCAGGGCCGATCCCGATATAGATTTACCACTGATCAGCTGGTCATTTGTATTACTTGTTGTGCACAGATTATACAACAAAGGTAAAGTAATAAAAAGAACATAATGTACATGATCCCACAGTATAACTAAAGGTGGTCTCTTATCCTACACCAGTGCATAGTTTCATTGAGTTGTTACTTCATATATAATGTTTCCTACCTTACATATTCAATACATTATCTCGTACTGATGTCCCTTAGGGGGGACTTGCATTTCATGCTGCAGGTACAAGTATCAGTAGATCTCCCCAGTAGGAGTACTAGATATCTAGCTATTGTTACCAAGCTCCAGGTTGCTTTGGAGTTTTGTGTGTCTAGAGCTTATATTTTTGTGTTATATAGTTAACCGAGGCGGGACCTATCCCGACCCTTATCAGATAGTTTTCCTGACCTAGAGGCTTTGTAGACGATGTAAATTAAAGTGTGGTCATGTCTCGTACTTTAGACAACGTGACCCCAACAGCCTAGCCATATACATTTCCTTTTAGCTTGTTATCACTCTTTATTTTCTTAAAGGCATGTCAAATATATAAATCCCCCATAATATGTATAGAAAGAGCATATGTACAGTTGGTTCTTCCGAGCCTTATCGGCAATGGGTGCTAGTCCAACCTTATATAAATCCCTTATAATATGTATAGAAAGTGCATGTGTACAGGTTGGTTCTTCCGAGCCTTATCGGCAATGGGTGCCAGTCCAACCTAAAGGGACTTTGGGCGTGACATGAATGTACTAAGTATGTAGGATGCAATGCAACAAGACAGAAGCCAATACAGTTAAAATGCGTAATAATAGGCAATAGATAAGCATAATCTCAATATGGCATGCATGATCAATGCTTGAAGTAAAACATGCTTATAGACTATTCATCTTGCATAGGACATAATACATGTGTGGGAAGAGACCTCAACCAAAAAACAATAAGACCAAACGAGCTAAAACTTCCCAATGATTTCCCCTCATCGGCAAAAAGGTGGTCTACTTGCCAAGGTAAACCATACTTCACCTTACGAGAGTCTGTCCCATTTCGAGGAAGTAACCCCCCTTACGGGAACCCATCCCATTTCAGGGTAGATATCATAATAAAGTGCACTAAATGGATCCACTAGTATAGCAAGAGTATAGCATAATTCTGTGTTGGCATATAGTTTCAGGAAAGGAGTATGAACCCTTAAAGATAGTCCATGCCGACATCCAATACATTGGTACTAAGTCTAATCCCGTGGAATAATTGAAATAGTCATCTTTGATATCTTGTAAAAAAATATAGAAATATAACTTGAGTAGCTCTTAAACATACTTGACCTCTAATGGTGAGTCTAACTTTAAATATGAGAATGGATCATAATCATACATAAACCTTTGTTTTAACATGAAAGGCTCACAAAATCTTGGAAACTTAACTTCATCCTTGCATAATCATGAATAATTTTATGAATTCATAACATAATCAATAGCTCATATTCATCATGAAGTCACTTGACTTGTAAAACATGTAAATAACTTGAGAATTCTTGACTTGACATTTCCTCAAAAACTCCGTGGGCCTATATGAGTACGTGTTTTATAATGCAAAATGCAAGGATATAGATCATGAAATAGTGAAATCAATGCATCTTAAAGTCATCTAAATCATCCCACCAATCATCATGGTAAAACACCATCATGGTTAACTAGTAAATCATATCAAAACTTCATAATAGTTCATAAATTTCATAGCTTGAATCATGTATAGGTCTCAATAGACAAAATCAATTCATGGTATAAGCTAGCAATAGGTAAACATGCACAATAAATCAATAGTTCATAAAACCCCAACATGGTTTCTAATCAAAATACATAATAAGAGATTACCATAGAAGATACAACTTGAAAACATGCAATTTACATAAAAAGGAAGATTGGGCTCCATGAGTGAAAGGACCGAATGCATGAAACCCACATACCTAAATTTGGAGATTCCTTGATATAGACATAAAGGAGACTTGAAGTTTGAATGGAGTTCTTGAGATTTGGAATTAAGCTTGTGACACTTGAATTTGGATAAAGTATTTGGCTAAGTCTTGGAGAGGGTTTTAAGAGTATCTTGAGTGATATAGAGTTGTAAAATGGCTAAGTATAGTTATTTTCACGCTTATATTGGTCCTCGGACCTAATGCGAAGGACCAAATAACACTGATCCGCGCCCCTGGTGCATCGCGGCCACGGTGCAGACAGACATTGGATAAGGAAAATTTATGAAAATTATTTTTAGCTACGGGTCCTCTAAAATCAGGGTTATACCCATTTCCCACACAATTTTCCCCTGATCACGAATATGAAGTCAGATTTTCAATATCACGCACGAATTTTGAGATATAAGAAAATTATGATTATGGGCATTTCCGGAGAACATTTTTTAGGCGTTTCAATATCGCCCCCTTGGGGAAATTCATCCTCGAATGTCAAAGAAACGTATATAACAGAAGAAATCATGAAGATTTCAGCCCAACATGATTGCAACAAATGCATTTAAATATCAGTCTTGAAAATCTCAACATGAGTGTCAAAAATTACTACAAACTTGTCAACATGAACATGAATGCATGCAAAGTGACATAAGGGCTGAAACTTAAGACTTGAAATCATATAGAGGACTCAAATTAGTACATTTGTCTTGAGTAGAATGGAACAGATATGGATATCACTTTCTCATGGCCACCGCGGCTAGTAACTAGGACCTCAAGGTACAGAACCAACTCTAATATTGTTAACTTCTTATTGCAGATGATCTAGAAACACTTCAACAAAATAAATATTGGGAACACCTGGAGGAGCATATGCAAAGTGAATCTAATATCCCGCAAATGACTAGCATCCCGATAACATGGATCAAAGCCCATCTGTTAAGCATAAAACTAAACAGTGATGGTAGTTGCTCCAACAGCCAATGCAGAGATGGGGGAATCATAAGATACCAAGAGGGAGATTTCACCTATGCCTACTCCATCCCTCCTGGCAATGGGACGAGAACACAGAAAAAAAGCAGAAGCACTACTTTATGATCTTCAATGGTGTGAAAGCAAAGGCAAGGAGGTAGCTATAGGAGAAAATGATTCTTTGTTTTTTATCGAAGGTGTTTAAAAAAAAAGTGGAAACCTCATTGGAAAATCAACAATCAGGTTCAAGAGATTCAGGACACTAAAGATCATAACTTTAACATAGTCCACTGTTAAAGGGTCGCTAAAGCCAGCTGATGCACTAGCCTCACAAGTCACAGATTCGAGAAACTCAAAGGCTTCAATCTATTCTCTAATCTACCTATAAATATCTGAGGGATGACCAGTAAGGAAAAATAGAGTCTCCCCTCCTTTAGACAGACGAAAATTAATCCATCTCATATTATCCATGAACCTTTATGAATTGTGTTCCTATTTTTCCCTTTTGATAGAAATTAGAGATTTAGTCTCTTCTAAATGATCATGTACAAAGTTTGGGATGCCAAACTCAAAATTGCAACCTTTTACCATCAATGATCAAATGCAGAATTTATTAAAAAATACTTCTTTTATCTTTATTTGTGGCAACAATGTGATTCTTAATAGTAGGTTCAACGAATTTTATCAAAGACCTTTTTAATATTGAATTACCCGTCTTAAACTGATTTATTAAAAAATATTCATGCCAGAGTAGAAAAAGCTATACTTATATGTGACACCCTGTAACTCTTTATTCTCATATATCTATGTTTCAAACCTCATTCTTTTATGTGAGAAACGTGTTAGGATAATGAGAGACCTCTAGTACTTAGTCGAGTTCAAAAATTCCTTATAAATTAAGTTTCTACTGTTGGATTATGCAAGGGTCAACTTTAAATAATCATAACGATTAGAACACTAGGAATTAGATGACTCATATATTATCAAATCAATGTTGTTTTGAATTTGTTTTCCAATGAAATTGGTTTCACCTTATTTGGAATTCAGAGTCAAATGTTATGGCCGTTTTATTAAAGATTGCTAGAGTAGAGTGGTATTACAAAATCCCTTTATGAGCAGTAAAATGAAGTATGACCCATCTACTAATTAGTAGGAGAAAGTCCTGAAACTTTAATTTTTTATTTCAGGCTTTATGAACCAATCTACTGATCATATAATCTTCTACAGGTGTAGAATGGGCTCGTAGAAATGAACCGTAGACCCCGAAATTTGGCCAAAACTTTACGAAGGGGTCCCTACGGGCCGTTGAACTTTCTAGGGGCCGTAAATGTGACCGTAGATGGCTTTTAATATCTTTTTAAGAAAGGTTATTTTGGTCTTTTTCTACCTTTTCAATGCCTAGGATTGATATTTTTACACCTAGATAAAGCCCCGAAAAAGACAGTTTAACACTTTTATGCTAAATCACTCTCATAAAATGTAGAAGTAAGGTTTCAAGAGAGAAAAATTGTAGGATTTGAAGACAAACTTGAGAATTCTTCCAAGATATTTCAAGGTTCAAAACATCCAGGTATATAAGGCTAATCAAAACATAGATTTTGTTCTTTCATGTGCCCCATAAGACTGATTGATGAAGTTGTGAGTAAAATTGAGTCTTGCATGTATGATTCTTGAAGGTGTTTCATAAATTCTAATGCATATTGATATAATTTTGCATGAATTATGTTCTTCCATGTGCCCCATAAGACTGATTGTTGAAGTTGTGAGTAAAATTGAGTCTTGCATGTATGATTCTTGAAGGTGTTTCATAATTTCTAATGCATATTGATATAATTTTGCATGAATTACTATTTTTATTAATTGAATGCTTGAATTAGACAATTTTCCCATACAACATGAACCCTAGCATGATTTCTCATTATTTTCACATATTTTACTTTCATGAGCATGCATGTGCATAATTTGAGCCTAAAGAGTCTATGAAATTCCTAAATTCTTTAATTTTACATTTCTTCTCCTAAATTCTATGAGTTAGGGCGTTGTATGATTGAGTCTTTATGAGTCAAGAACTTAACGTTAAAATGATGTAACCAAAGGGGTGATAGTTGATATGATGATTTGAGTTGATAAATGTCCCATGAGAATAGATGAATGAGTTAACCATAGGTTGATGTCATATGACCATGTTGAGTCTTGGGAGGAGTATTTAGCACCGAAATGAGTAAGAGTATGTCCAATTTGAACTCAATAACTACATAGTCGGTGTAGGAGAGGATTGAACTATAAAATGAGATGTTTCCTTTTGCCCAAAATGAGGAATTGACGTTACTAATTTTGGATCCATTGATGGAATGTCCTATACCCCTTGAAATATATTAGTTGGATATGGTAATGATAATACTTCATTGTATCATCATCGGCTCATAGGTTATAGTTGCCAGTTAGAGAAACTCCCAATTAGACCATGATAGTACTCTGAGTGGATAATACATAGATTATGGATGAGTAGTCATTGTCTACATTGCATTCTTACATTGGACTCTTGACATAGTGGTTGAGTTTCCTACTTCTTGAGTTGAGCTATTTGAGTTGATATTATTCCTCCCTTATATGTTTTTGTATGCCATTTTATATATTCATATATTCCACATACTAACAACCATTTGGATCTGCATATTTTCATCATGCAGAGACAAGTACTAGCAGTCATCAACAGGAGCTATGTTGAGGACCTAATTGCTTTCAGCTGATATGTGAGCCCTCCTCTACTTTCGGAGAACATTATTTTTCTATTCTAGCTTGAGTTAGACTTATCTTATTCTATCTAGATGTAGTCATGGGTCTGTGATTGGCACCATTATTTAGATGTTTTAGAGGCTTCCTAGACTAGACTGTTGAGTTGTGACTGAATGTTATGTTGTCTAGTTTTCATTCATACTAGTCTTGATTAGTTTATGGATGAGATGTTTGATCATTGGCGTTTATTTATCATTTGTCATTTCCTTTCTTTACGTATTCTTATAAACTAATTCCTTATGCTATTAGAATGTGATGAGGCTGAGAGATTCGCTTGGGGGCTAGCAATAGCTCCAAGTATCAGCCATACCAAAGGTACCCTCTCTAGGTGTGAGAAACTTGGTATCATATTATAGAGTTTAACAGTCCTAGGGAGTCTATGAAGAGAAATTTGAGAGAGGGGTGACAAAAAAGTTCCGAATTAAAAAAGGTGACAACTTGACCAAGGCCAAGCCAAATCTTTTATTAATTAGGTATTAAGTTAAATTGGAGTTTAAGTGTAATTTTTAAAACTTCTTAAACTTTTAATAAACATAACATAGCGCAAAAGGAGGGGTAAAAAAGTCATTTCGAAAAGCTGAGTAGGCAGGTAATATTCGAAAAGTTCAAAATCATTTCAACTTCATATTGTTAGTTACTTTTTGATTCAACTTCTTCAATATCCCTCTCTCTTTTCAAAATTTCTCTCAAAAAATGATGTAACAACTCCAGCAACTCTACAGCAACTTGGAGGTAATCACAATAATCAGTTTTTTATAATTTTTCTTCTTGAATCATCCTCTTCATTTTCTTCGTCATTCCGTTCTTAGTAAATGGTAAAAAAAACTTCTTTTTTCATTTTGTTTGATTTTTTGAAATTTTGAAATGAAAATTTTGTTTTAAGTTTAAAAAAAGTGGAAAGCATAGATGTTAAGGTTTTATATTTTTGTTGAACTAAAAATAGTGATATAGGTTAAGAAATAAAAGAGGATAATATATTTCACTTTTGCATGTCCTAATAAACACTCCAACAGTGTAGTGGCCCTGATATGGTATTGTAATGGATTTTTACAAAATCTTGTTATTTTGTTGCCTTGGTATGGTATATTGTTATGGGTTTTTAGATATTTAATTATTTTGTTGCCCTAGTATGGTTTGGGTTCTCACATGTTTTATTTTTGTAAACAACAAATATGTGTGTGCATTTCGTTCTTTTGATGTTGTTATTGTTTTGTCGCTTCTAAATGATTGGGTTGTTATGCTTAAAAAATGCATTATTCTTGTGGAACCTTAAGCACATATGTGATTGAATTGTACATTTATAGTTGAAGTTATTTTGAAACCAATAGAATAATTGGTATAACAATTGTTAAAACTGGTCCAACAATTGTTGAAACTAGTGCGGTAATTGGCACAACAATTGTTAAAATTGGTTCAACAATTGTTGAAACTAGTGGAGTAATTGGTACAACAATTGTTAAAGTTGGTTCAATAATTATTAAAACTAGTGCAGTAATTGGTATAACAATTGTTAAAACTTGTTCAACAACTATTAAAACTAGTGCACCAATTACCACAAAAACTGTTAAAACAAGTTCAACAATTGTTGAAATAACTACTGCATTTTTCCTACTAAAACTAGTTCAACAATAAAATGTATTAACAATTTTTGATGTTGCTTTAGCAACTAAGTGAATTAGTTTTTTAAGAAATCAATTTTTTTTACTTATTTGATCATCTACTTTAATTTATTTTTCTATTTTTTTTAATGTTAATTGATAGCTTCATATTTTATGTCATATGGTGTAGTTAAATGGCCACCAGAAAAAGAAAGGCAGCTACAAAAGCCAGTAGATGGAGATGGAGATGTCCCTATTATTGTAGCCCCAGCAGCTAGAAGATGTAGAAGACAGGGAGTTAAGACACAGAGGCAAATAGATGCAAAAGAAGCCTCCAAAAAAAAATAGTATCAGCAAATTGTCAGCAGTTCATGAACATGCTAGTACTATTTTTGAAAGCGAAACAACATCAGAAAGTCAAGAAAACATAGATATAGGATTGCAAGAAGATGAAGAAAGAGAAGGAGATGATGATATGAATGAAGAAGGAGGAGGAGATAATGTGGAAGAAAGAGGAGGAGATGCCACGATGAAGGAGGGGGAGGAGATAATGTGGAAGAAACCGGAGAAGGAGAAGGTGAAAAAGATGTTTCTTCACGAAATAATGGTAATGATGCAGACAATGATGATGAAGATGATGAAAGAATTTATTTTGATCAAAGAAGTAAACACTGACATGATCAATCTGTCCGAGAGGAGACGACTGATTTTGATTCTGTTGAGTCCTCTCCATCTAGAGCTTCAGGTGGTGACACCTCAATTAAGATTGTCAAATATCCTGATTATAACTTTGAGACCATGATGGATAAATATCCACATCTTACTGGTTCTATTACTATAAATATAATGACTCAGGTATTGTATAATTTAGTTGGAACTTGAAATTTTGTTTTTCGAAAGTTTTTTGAACAAGTGGCATATCAAAGAGGACCCCATGGCTCATGTGAGGACACACGGACCATGTAGAGTCTCGTTGAGTGGCCCTTGGCTCTTGACCATTATTTGGTTCCAAACTGTGGGGATTAAATACCAAGCCACATCGTACTTGACTCCTCACGGTCCGTGTGTTATGACCCAAGCCTAAGGCCTAGATGTGACTTGGCGAATGGGAACTCGAAGGGACCCCAAACAAGTGTCTTAGCATATCAGTCACACATCCTTGGTCACAGAAGCAATTAAACAATAACAACAAGAGATATAAACAAGGGAAGTCTTTGATAATCATTAAAGTATAAAAGAGTGAAGCTCAAGCATAAGTGCATCATAATATCCAACAACACCTCTAACATAGAATGGAACGGGGGCGAAGACACTTTTCGGCCTCACCCCCATAATAACAAGTGTTCAACAAAAGAAAACTCGATATAACAAGAATAATAAAGATAGTGTCTTCAGACTTGAGGACTCACCAAAGCTTGCTTCAAACGATTGTACTAGCCACGTGGATGATGATCAAGTGGTGCTCCGGTCCCTACATGGTAATATCATGTTGGTATAGAGTATGCGTTAGTACGTTTAAATATACTAAGTACGTAAGATGCAATACAACCAGAGATAAGACAATATATTCCAAAAATATGTAATAATAAGCAACAGATAAGTGTAATCTCAATATAGCATGCATGATCAATACTTGAAGTAAAACATGCTTATAAATCATTCAACTTGCATATAACATAATACATGTGTAGGAAGAGACCCTAATTGACGAAAGTAAGACCAAGTGAGCTACAACTTGGAATCCCGATCATTACCCCTCATTGGAAATGAGGCGGTCTACTTGCTAATATAGACTATACTTCACCTTACGGGAGCCCGTCCCATTTCGGAGAAGTAACCTCCCTTACGGAAACCTGTCCCATTACGGGGTGGATTTCATGATAAAGTGCACTAAATGGATCCACTAGTATAGCCAGGGTAAATTATAATCCTATGTTGGCATATAGTTTGAGGAAAGGAGTGTGGACCCTTGAAGATAGTCCACATCGACAACCAATCCGTTGGTGCTAAGTCTAATCCCACGGAATACTTGAAATCATCATGACTTAAATAACTTGAAACAAATATGGAAACATGACATGAGTAGCTCTTATACATGCTTGATCTCTAATGGTGATCCTAACTTGATACATTAGAGTAGATCATAATTATACATGAACCCTTGCTTAAACATGAATGACTCGCAAGAGGTAAAAATCTTGAAATAGGGCTTAACTTGATATTTTTAACATCATAGATACTTTTCATGAATTTAATACATAATTGAAAGCCCTTAATCATCATATAGTCACTTGACATGTGAATCATGAAATAGATCATCAATAACTTGAGGATTCTTGACTTGACATTTTATCAAACACTTGGTGGGTTCATGATGCTAGTTAAAAATCATGCAATTCGACAGTGCAATAAGATGAGAAAACATAATGTAAACCAATCTACCAACATGTAGTGAAACCCCCATGTAGGATACCATGAAATCCAACATCAAATTTCATAATAGATCATAGTTTCATAGCTCAAAACATGCATAGTCTCATAGACAAAATCAATTCGTGGTATAAGTTTGAAATAGAATGCATAATCAATCAACATTTCATAAAACCACAACATAATGTATACTACTAATCCATAATAAGAGATAACCATAGATGATACAACTTGAAAACATGCAATTTTCATAAAAAGGAAGATTGGGCTACATGGGTGAGAGGACCTAATGGATGAATCCCACATACCTCAAACTTGAGTTTTCTTGATATGAGCTTAAAGAGAACTTAGATCTTGGAGAGAGTCCTTGAGTTCCAAAGTTATGCTTGAAATCCTTCAAATTTGAATAAGATATTTTCTTAAGCCTTGGAGATGTTTTTGTGAGGGTCTTGAGTGATATATTGTAGAAAAATGGCTAAGTATGGGTATTTTCACGCATAAGTGGACATGGGGCTATGACCCTAATGCCCTTGGCTGAGATAGAAAAGCCAAGGAAAAACATACACTGGTCCACGTACTTGGGGCGATGCGAACTCATCGCGCAGGCCGCATTTGTACTGCTCCGCGCCCTTGGCGCATCACGGCCAAGGCGTGGATGCCCTATGGAAATAGTAAACTAGCAAAATTTATTTTTTGCTATGGACCATCTAAAATGGGGGTTATACCCACTTCCCGCTCAATTTTCCCCTTGATCGAGAATATGAAGTCGGATGTTCGATATTATGCATGGATTTTTAGGTATACGCAAATTACAATTATGGGCATATCCAAAACACGTTTTGTGGCATTTCAATATCTCTCCTTTGGGAAATTCGTCCCCGGATGTCAAAGAAACATGCATAAGAGAAGTAATCATGAAGATTTTAGCCCGTCATGAATGCAACAAATACATTTAAACATCATTTTCAAAAATTCCCGACATGAGTATCCAAAATCACCATAAACTTGTTACCATGAATATAAATGCATGGAAAATGACATAAGGGTTGTAACTTAAGGCATGACATAGGGGACTTAAATTAGCAACTTTGTCTTGAGTAGAGTGGAAGAGATATGGATATCGCTTTCTCATATCTGCCTCAGTTTCGCATGTGACACTCTCAACTTGTAGTTCCTCCAAAGGACCTTGACGGAAGCTACATCTTTGTTTCTCAACCTCTTCACATGCCTATCCTAAATCTCCACTGGGACCTCCTCATCAGTCAAATTATCTTCTATGACACTCACAACATCCAAGGAAACTATAGCACTTAGGTCACCCACGAGCTTTCTCAACATGGATATATGGAAGACCAGATGAACCATATTTATCTCAATAGGCAACTCCAACTCATATGCAACCTTACCCAGTCTCCTCAAAACTTTATAAGGACTTACAAACCTTGGGCTCAATTTCCCCTTTTTGCTAAATAAGACCACACCCTTCATGGCTGAGACTTTCAAATAAACCCAATCACCAACCTAAAATTTAAGATCTTTTCTCCTCACATCGGAGTAGGACTTTCTTCAATCCTTTCCATATCAACCTCACCTTCTCCACGGTCTCCATGACATAATCCGGACCTAGTAAAGCCATCTCCCTTACATTAATCCACCCAACTGGGGATCTACAATGCCTACCATATAAATGTTCAAAGGGAGTTGTACCAATGCTTGAGCGGTAGCTATTTGTTGTAAGCAAACTCAACGAGTGGAAGATGATCATCCCAACTACCCTTAAACTCAAAAACAAAGCTCTAAGCATATCCTGAAGGGTTTGTATACTCCTACCGGCTTGACCATCCATTTGTATCATGACCCAAGCCTAGGGCCTATACGTGACACGACCAATGAGGAACCCTAAGGGGACCCAAACAAGCCTCTTAACATTGCATTACACATTCTTGGTCACGGAAGCAATTAAACAACAATAAGAGAATAGGAATGAGGCAAAGGGACTAAGGTAATTTTTCACAGATTAAAACATACAAGATTCGATAGAGAGTCAAAGCTCATAGCATCATTACATAACTTGGTCCAACAACACCTCCAAACTTAGAATTGAGTGTGGGCCAAGACAACTTTCTAGGCTCACCCTCATAGGCAAAGCATACAATAAGATAAATATAGTCCTTCCATACATAGGAAATAAATATATCATCCTCAGAGTTAAGGACTCAGCAAACCTCCTTGAAGAGATAGTACTAACCATGTGGAGGAAGATGATCAAGTGGATCTCCGGTTCCTACATGGTGACATCATATAGGCATAGAGTATGTGTTAGTACGTTTGAATGTACTAAGTATGTAGGATGCAATGCAACAAGAGGTAAGCAACATCATCGAAGTGCATAAGTATGGGCAATGGATGAACATAGTAACAATATGGCATCTATGAATGATGCTAGAAGCAAAACATACTTATATAGAACATAATACATGTGTAGGAATAGACCATCGTCATAGACCAAGCAACATAGTACTTGGAACCCAAGGCACGCCACCTACTTGGAAGGTAGATAAGGTACATAGCCCTCATCTATGGTAGTACGACATTGCCACCACCCGATAAAGTGGATGAGGTACATACCCCTCATCTATGGTAGTATGGGATTGTCACCACCCGATAAGGTGGATGAGGTACATACCCCTCATATATGGTAGTACGGGGTGCCACCACTTGAAAAGGTGGACATACCCCTCATCTATGGTAGTACGGGATTGCCACCACCTGATAAGGTGGATTGAGGCACAGACCCCTCATCTATGGTAGTATGGATTGCCACCACCCAAGAAGGTGGATGAGGTACATACCCCTCATCTTTGGTATGGTCAACTCACAACACTATAGATACTTCCCATGATTACAACTCGTATATACATACCTTTCATCATCATAAAGTCACTTAACTCATATATTATGCACTTAACGGATATTTTATCGAACACTTTGCGGGTGCGTAATGCTAGTATAAAACCATTTAATTTCAGAGTGAAATCATGCCTGAAAACATAAAGTAAATCAATCCACTAAAACTTGGTAATACCCTCATGCAATGTACATTGAAATAGCTCAAAATATGCTGAAACAGTCACACTTTTATGAATACCCAACATAGTTCATAGTCAAATTCATAATGAGTAAGATCCATAAGTAAATCAACTCAGAAACACACAATTTATGTAAAAAGAAAGGTTGGTCACCATGGGTGAAAGGAACCAATTGTTGGAACCCACGTACCTGAATTTTGTAGAATTACTATGAATATTTGATTGAGAACTTGAAGCTTGAGTGAATTCCTTAAGATCCGGAATGAGTTTGGGATCCTTGATTTTGAGTCAAATATTTTTCTAAGTGTTTGAGAAGGTTTTGGGGAATATCTTGTATGAAATGGGGTTGAAAAATGACTAAGTATAGGTGTTTTTTACGCATAGGAAGGCATAGGCCCAAGACCCCAAGGACTTAAGCTGAATTAAGAAAAAAACCTTGCAACAAAATATCCCAGTCCGCACCCTAGACGCGTCGCACCAGGGGCATGGACCCCTACCATTTTAGTAAAATTTTGGCAATTAAAATTTTCATACAATTGTTCTAAAATTGGGGTTAGACTCATTTCCCACTTAATTTTTCCCACTGATCACGAATATGAAATTGAATTTCTAATATCACACTGTGATATATGGAAATTATGATTATGGTTATCTCCGAGGAATATTTTTGGGCATTTTTTGGGGTCGTTTCAGTTTGTGGATGAAACGCCATGCTAAGCTTTAGTACTATTACCTCTCTAGGAAGAACTCCAAAAGTGAAAAGTGAATTGAGTACCATGATCCGAAATGATAGACAAGGGCACCCCATGCAATCTAACCAACTCATGAATGTACAACTTGGCATAATCTTCAGCATCATAAGGGGTCTTGAACGGTGAAAAGTGAGCAAACTTTGTCATTCTATCCACAAAAGCCCACATAGAGTCAAAATGATTCCTAGTCTTAGGCAACCCAACAACAAAATCCATGTTGATCTCTTCCCACTTCCAAGTAGTAATCTCTATATCTTAGGCTAATCCACACGGCCTTTGATGTTCAGCCTTCACCTCTTGGTATTTATGACATCTGGATATGGACATGCCAGTGTCCCTATTCATACCACCCCATCAATATACTTCCATCAACTCTCTATATATCCTTGCACAACTGGAGCGAATAGAATAGGATGAATTATGGGCCTCCTTCAAGATCAATTCTTTCACGTCATCCATATTTGGCATAGACAATCTGCCTTGGTACCTAACGGTACCATCTCCCACTTGGGAGAAAACCTCCACTTTACCATCTCTCACCAAGGCCATCAACTCTAGCAAGGCGGGGTCAAGATCTTGTTTTGCGTTTACCTCCTCATTCAAGGACAATTTTGAACCATCAACAACCACTACACCACCATCATCAACTTCAACCAACCTAACGCCCGATCTAGCCAACCGTTGAACCACTCTCGCCACCTCCTTGCCACTATCATTAATCTGAGCTAGACGACCCATAGATACCCTGCTTAGAGCATTGACCACAACATTAGCTTTGCCGAGGTGATACTACACACTAATTTCATAATCTTTAAGGAGCTCTAACAACTTTCATTTTCTCAAGTTAAGATCTTTTTGGATGAACAAATATTGGAGACTCTTGTGGGGGTAAACACATCAACATGAACCTGATACATGTAGTGACACCAAATTTTCATGGTAAATACCACGACCGCCAATTCAAGATCATAGATGGGATAATTCCTATCATGAACGTTAAGTTGTATAGAGGAATATACTATCACCTACCATTTTGCATCAATACACACCCTAAACCAATTCTTGAGTCATCACAATATACAACAAATCCTTTCAACTCTTCTGGTAGAGCGACGATAGGAGTAGAGACAAGCTTATCTTTCAACGTTTGTAAATTTTTTTCACATTGATCAGTCTACACAAATTTTTCCTTCTTTTGGGTCAACTTAGTCATAGGATAAGCAATAAAAGAGAACCCATTTACAAACTTGCAGTAATTACCTGTCAAACCCAAGAAACTTTTAATGTTTGACGGAGTCAAAGGTCTAGGACAATTTCTAATCACCTCTGTTCTTCTTATGATCCACCTTAATGCCATCACCTGACACCACATGCACTAGAAAAGCAACCTCTTTCAACCATAACTCGCACTTTTGATATTTAGCTCGCAACCTCTCCTCCCTCAAGATTTGCAACACCACTCTTAAGTGATTCACATGCTCCTTCTAACTATGGCAATAAATGAAGATATCATCAATAAACACCACCATAAACAAGTCAAGGCAGGATTTAAAGACCCTATTCATGACATCCATAAATATAACCAGTGCATTAGTCAAGCCGAAGGACATAACCACAAAGTCAAAGTTCCCATACCTAGTCTGGAAAGTCGTCTTAGGAATATCATGCTCCCTTACTTTCACTTGGTGATTCCCAAATCAAAGATCAATCTTAAAAAGTGTCTAGCCCTTTGAAGTTGATCGAAAAGGTCATCAATCCTTGGTAAGGGGTATATGTTCTTTGTAGTGACTCTATTAAGTTGCTGGTAACTAATGCATATTCTAAGGGAACTATCCTTTTTCTTCACAAACAACACCAGTGCACCCCAAGGTGACTTACTAGGCCATATGAAACCCTTTTCTAACAAATCCCTCAATTGATCTTTCTACTCCTTCATCTCCACCGGGGCCATACGATAAAGGTAAATAGAAATAGGTTGTGTATCGAGAAGGAGGTTTATACCAAAGCCTATTTTCTTTTCAGGAGGAACACCGGGAAACTCATTGAGAAAGACGTCAAGAAACTCATTACCAAATGGAACCAACTCAATAGGAAGGACTTTAGACTCAACATCCCTAACCCTTACAAGATGATAAAGACAACCCTTAAAAATTAACTTTTGGGCTTTAAGACAAGAAATGAATCTACCCTTTACCACCACATCATGACTTTCCTACTCAAGGACGGGCTCATTAGGGATAGAATTTAATCCTAAGGTTTCTACAAACAATAGAAGCATAATATGCATGCAAACAATCCATTCTAAGAATGACATCAAAATCCACCATATCTAATTCAACAAATTCACAAGGCAAGACTTTATGCAACATGAACATATGACAATTTCTATAGACTATTTTAGCAATAATGGACTCACCAACGGAGGTGGACACTTCATAAAGTTCACAACAACAATTTGGGAATAACATGAAGTTTTTTGGCAACAAAAGGAGTAATAAAAGAATAGTGGTAGCTGGGTCTATCAATGCATACACATCAAAATAAAAATCGTTTAACATAATGGTGATGACATCGGGCACCTCTTCCATCCTTTGTCTCTCTTGAAGAGCATAGAATATATTTTGCCTTGGTGCACCCCCTTGTTGGTCTCCTCTTCCCTTTTGACCCGCATTTACACCTTGGCCTTGTGGATGACCATCTCCACCTTTGTTTCGAGCATGAGGACAATCCATAACCTTCTGAACCATCTTACCACAACAAAATCTAGCATTAGAATTTCTCAAATATGGACCACTATGATTCTTTTCACAATTTGGGCATCTACATTTTGCCATTACTCCATTACCACCTTGGAATCTTGGGTTGGTCACTCTTTTATTAGCAAACCCTTTGGTAGGAGCATTGAATGACCCTTGTACTTAGAGCTTGTGGCCTTGTGGAAACTTGCCACCCTTAAACCTTGGAAACCAACTTCAAAATGAGTTCTCTTGGATGTATGACTTTTTCTTTTACTATGCTTTTCCCCCTCTAGTTGTTTGGAATATGTCATAAGGTGGGATAAATCCATATCACTCACTGGCATTGTGGTATGATACTCCTCATTAACCTAGTTAGATACTCCCCAAAGAAATTTGTTCATCCTTGATCTAGGCTTTGCAACCAATTGTGGAGCATACGTAGAGAGTTGGTTGCACTTGAGGGCAAACTCCCTCACACTCATGGAAACCTTTCTTAAGGTTCATAAACTCCATCACCTTAGCATCCCTTAGCTCGATAGGAAGAACTGATTGAGAAACGCAACTTTGAGCTCTTCCCAAGGGATAGAATCATCATTCCCCTTCTCTAACTTCCACTGTGTAAACCAAATTTGAGCCATCCTTTCGAGTTAGAGGCCGCCAACTCCACTTTTTCCTCCGAATTGACCGCCCATGATGGATAGCACCTTGTACACCTCATCTATGAACTCTTGGGTATCCTCATCCATCTTGGATACATGGAAATCCGGTGGGTTCGTTCATGAGAAGTCTTACCCTAGAAGCCGGATGGGGAATATGAGGGCTTGGGCCTCTTTGTTGACTTAGTTTGTCACAGCATGAGCCAATATTATAATAGCATCTCAGAACTCATCTTGGACTACCCCTCTACGTTGAGGGTGCCCGTATAGTCTCCAACGTGGAAAATATTCTAAGTGTTTCTTCACTCTTGGCATGGAATATTTTATTTTGGTTAAGGTTGGTGCCACAGGCAGTCGTACAGACCATGTGAAGCCACACGGCCCGTGTGGCCCAACCTATGGATCACTTTTGGCTCAAAAATAGTCTAAGTATGGGATCTTAAAGCTCAAGCTAATTTCACTTTAAATCCTTCAAGTCATGGTTATTTATCTTTTTAAGGCTATCATGGGTTTCTTACATCAATCCAAGTTCAAAGGAATTCGATTAGTTAAGTTTTTGATAAGTACCTATAGAAGGGTCAATTTTAAAGGTTCATATATCTTAGCACAAACGAAACTGGATTGTCCACCACCTATTACATTATAGCTCTTTGAATTAGCTTTTCAACTTACTTGGTTTCACCTCATTAAGAGTTCGGATGAAGAAGTTATGCCTGTCTTCGTAGAACTCATCTGTGTAGGGACATATGCGGATATTTCTAAATTCCATTTCATTAATGGAGTTTTCATAAATTAGATTATCTCTATTGGTCTTTTGGGATTTCCTATGCTATCTAGTGAACTTCTAAATACCTAAACCATATTCCAAACATTAAAAACTCACTCCTCACATTTTAAACTCTCTTAAAATTCTTTTCAAGAACTCTTGATGATTTTCAACTTTGGGATCAAGGCAAATTCAAGTCTCCTAAAAACATCTCTTGGAATTTCATCAATTATGTATGTGGGTTTTGATCCTTGTTTCCTTCCAACGAAGGAGACCTAAATCTTTTCAAGATATTTTTATGAACTTAAGATATCTTTAAATATGGGTTTTCATTATTTTTATTTATTAGATTGAATTGATGTTTGGGTTGTACTTTATTCATGATTCCAAGTTACGTCAAACCCTATTATGATGAATTATATTGAGTTTATGAAATTATGAATATGCATGTCCGTTTTCACGGCTTGTTTATGCATGGATGGTTTATATTATGATTTTAAATGTGGAATATATTATGTGTTCACATGAATTTCATGTTATATTATTGATTTTAGATTGAATCTTAATGACTCATTCTATCCTCACATCATCATGGCATTTGCATTCGTGACAATGGATTATTATGGAAATTATGAAGTGGGTTAAGTTCAATTATGTATTATGATATAATTTTGAAAAGATGTTAGTTATGAGAAGACTATGATCACATACACGTCTATGATTTTGGTTCTTTGAGCATTTTGGGTGGTTGGACCCTTTTATATATGAATGGGCTTTCCTATGCATGTGTATTTTGACTATAAGCTATGATTTGGCATTTCGGCCTAAGTATGAATTATTGTGAATGGTGTTTGGCCTTTAGGCCTAAGAATGCACTAACATGTTTTATGAGGCTTAATCCTCTTTGAAAGCATGTACGTATGTGTGTATATACATATATATATATATATATTACAAGAATTCTTGTGGGATGACGACTTAGCACCGATGGATTGAGGGAATACTCACTTTCCTTGAACTATGTGCCTAGCGTAGGTTCTATTCGAAATGGGGATGCTCGTAAGAAAAGTTTCCTCCAAAATAGGGATTCCTATAAGGAAAAAAATGATATGATATGATATGACATGTTATATGTGAAAATCATATCTGAAATGGGGATGCCCGTAAGGAAGGTTATTTCATATGAAATAGGGATTCCTATAAGATGAAGTATGGTTTACCTTTGGCAAATAGACCACCTCTTTACTGGTGAAGCAACTTCATTAGGATTCCAAGTAATAGCTCGCTTGGTCTTACTTATATCGGTTGAGGTCACATCCCTACTATATATATGTACATCATTTTCATACCATGCGTTATCAATTTCATAGCATCTTTTTATATTGCGTTCCTTGCTATATATCTCTTTCTATAGTATGTGCTTGTGCCTTCTAATATTGATATGTAGGTTTTGGTAAGTTACATGCATTGCACCATCCATACTTAGTACATTCAAACGTACTAACGCATACATTTGCCTACATGATCTCACTATTTATGTACCGGAGATTAGTTTCATCCACCGTTCGATTGCTAGATTGGATTTTGAGACATTTGTTGTGGTGAATCCTATCTTCAAAGGACAAGCCACCATTCATCTACCTTAAGTTGTTTTTTTTATGTTATCTATACTTTGAGCGTGAGCCCAGAACATGTCTTTGCGCCCGTCCTATCCTATGACTATAGACATTGTTGGACATCTTGCAAACTCTCGTCAAATCTATACGTTATGTGTTATATTTGAACCTTCTGATCATAGTTATCTTTTGCTTATGGCTATTATGGTTTGATTATGGAAATTACGCTAGGAAATGTGAAAGATCCTATGTCCCGAATTGCCTTGATAGAGTGAGTCATATTTCTGATCCTAAGTCATTGTTTTTTATATAATATGTAAACCCATGCTAATATCTTCCCTAAGATATTCCCATAGCGTGAGTCCTACTTTCCCGTCCCTTAGAACTATGTGTTTAATTCGTATGCGCTTCTGAATCGATGATATGAATTTTGGTACTAAGAGGCTTGTTTAGGGACTGTCGGGTTCCCATTCATCGTGTCGCTCCTACACCCTTGGCCTGGATTGTGCCAGAGATAGTATCAGAGTACTAGGTTTATAAATGGTCCTCAGAGTTCAACATGTCGCGTCAAGTATATTTTTATTCATGGGTTTGAAGCATGCCACATCCATTGGTAAGAGGCTATAAGAGTACTAGGAAATGTTTCGCTTTTCATGAATCTTATTGTGCCATGGAACATGACTAATATTTCTTATCTCCATCCCTCTTTATCGAATATGGAGAGTTACTATGGACTCGTAATGTAATCCGAGCAAGGAAGATGTTATAGCTGATCTTATGAGTGAGGCTAAAAGGGAGTTGGTGAAGAATATGCATAGTTCGAAAAGCTTGCTCATTCGAATATTTAGAGTTCTCCTAGATTTGCTGACTGATATAGGAGGATTGTTGAAGGTTTCTCATCCATTGCATATTCATTGACCAAGTCGACTGAAAATAAGTCCAGGTTAGTATGGTTGGATTAGTGTGAGAAGCGTTTTAATACCTTGTGAGATCAGCTTACATCAGCTCCTATTTTGACTTTAGTAGAGGACTTGGATAGGTTAGTGGTGTATTTGTTACTCGATTTGGGTTGTGTTGTGTACTTAAGCAACATGGTAAGGTGATAGCTTATGCATCGAGGAAATTAAAGCTGCATGAGCGTAAGTACACGATTCAAGATCTTGAGTTAGTGGTAGTGGTGTTTGGCTTGAAAATTTTGAGACATTGTTCATACGGGGTAAGTACGGATGTTTTCACCAATCACAAGAGTTTGAAATATTTGTTCATTAAAAAGGACCTTAACTTGAGGCAAATGAGAAGGTTGGAATGCCTAAAAGGCTATGACATGAGTATATGACATCACCCCGACAAGGAAAATACAATAGTTAATGCTCTTAATAAGCTATCTACGAGAAACGTGGCTCATGTTGATAAAGGGAAGAAGGATTTGGCAAAAGAAGTTTACTGTTTGGCTAGATTGGTTGTTAGGTTCGCCAGCTCTAATGATAGAGGTATTCATGTTCAGAATGGGGCCGAATCTTTTGTGGTGGTGTTGAAGAGGTTGATTTCCAACAAGATAGAGGTTTTCTCCCAAGAGGGAAATAGTGTAATTCGGTACCAAGATCGATTGTATGTTTTGGATGTTGAGGATCTTAAGGATATGATCATGAGTTAAACCCATAACTGTCATTATTTAATTCACCCAAGATCAACTAAGAGGTATTAGGGTTGGAGAAAAGTACATTGGTTGCATGGTTTGAAGAAGGATGTACCCAAGTTCGTGTCTGATGCCCTAATTATCGACAAGCGAAGTTAGAACACTAAAGACCCAGTGGTTGACTCAAGATATTGAAATTTCTACTTGGAAGTGGGAAAGAGGCAAATATGAGTTTGGTTGTTGGGTTGCCTTGAACTCGAAGGCAATTTGATTCAATTTGGGGTATTGTCGACTGGATGACTAAGTCAGCTCACTTCTTATCAGTTGAGACTACTCTCAATGTTGAAAACAAATGCCAAGTTGTAGTTTGGAGTTTGCTAGATGGATGGTATGCTTACTTTTATTATGTTGGATTGCAGTACCCGACTTACTTCTAACTTTTGGAAATCATCTCAAAGAGGGGCTTGGCACTAAGGTAAAGTTAAGTGCCACTTTTCATCCTCAATCCGTTGAGTAAGCCGAGAGGGCAATTCAAACTTTGGAGGACATGTTGTGGTCTTATATGTTAGACTTCTAGACAAATTGGGGTGATCATCCACCATTTATTGAGTTTGTTTACATCAAGAGCTCTCATACTAGCATTGATATGCATCTCTAGGGGCTCGTGTGGTAGAAGGTGTAGGTTATTGATGGGATGGTTTGAGTTAGATGAGATGACTTCTATAGGCCTGGATTTAGTGTTGGAGGCTATGGAAAAGGGAGGAATTAGTTAGGGAAAAGTTGAAGATGGTTTGAAGTCCTCAAAAGTATTATTTAGATGTTAGACGGAGGGATCATGAGTCTCATATTAGTTATTGGGAGTATGTGAAGGTGCCACCTAGAAAGAGTGTGATGCATTTTGGAAAGGAGGGCAAGTTAAGTTCTCGGTATGTAGGTACTTATGAGATTGTTGAGAGGTTTTCAAAAGTTGCCTATAGATTGGATTTGCACCCGGGTTTGAGTTCTATCCATTCCGTTTTCTACGTGTCTAAGTTGGGGAAGTTGGTTGGTGATACTAGTGCTGTTGCGCCTTTGGAATGTGTCAAGGTTGAGAAGAACTTGTCTTAGGAGGAAGTTTCGGTTAAAATTTTGGATAAGACAAGTGAAATGGCTTTGGAACTAGGATTTGGCTTTGGTTAGGTGCTTTGGAGGAATCAATATGTGGAATGTGCTACATGGGAAGTGGGATCAAGTGTGGTGTGATGATACCTCTATCGTTTCCAATATACTCAAGCCTATGATATTAGGTTCTTCCCATTCTTAATGGTCCTAATTCTTTCAATCTTGAGTCTCATGACATGATATGCAAACATCAGCACGAAAACGATTTATATCTATGATGTTTAAAATTATTTGAATACGTTTTAACCTATGTTTTGGTGACTTGATGGTTTTCAAAAGATGAATTATGCATTGTACCTTGTGCTTGGAAGTGTCATGTTCTAAGTCAAGCCTCTTAATCTTTGTTCTATCACATTCGAGGAAAAATATCCCTAAGAACGAGATGATGTAATGACCCGGGTATTGACGAATTAGTTGGAACATGAAATTTTGTTTTTCAGAAGTTTATTGACCAAGTGACACTCCAAGGAAGACCCCACGGACCGTGTAGGGTCTCGTGGAGTGGACCTTGGCCCTTGAACATTGTTTGGTTCCAAATTGTGGGGATTAAAAACCAAGGCATATCAAACTTGACCCCTCATGATCCATGTGACACTCCATATCATAATCATCAAGAGTCAAGAGAGAGTCAAAACTCATAGCATAATACGAAGAATGTCCAACAACACCTCTAAAACTTATATACTTAGTGGGGGACAAGACAAGCTACCGGTCTAACCATCTTGGTCAACATATACATAAACGAAAATAGTCTTGAAACATAGTATGAGATCATAAATATCATCCTCGAAATGGAGGACTCACCAAAGAGCTTGAGAGAAGTCATACTATCCACGGGGAGGAGGATGATCAAGTGGGGCGCCGGTTCCTACGTGGCGACATCATGTAGACATAGAGTATGCGTTAGTATGTTTCAGTGTAATAATTATGTAGGATGCAATGCAACAAGATATAAATAACATAATCGAAATGCATAAGCTTAGGCAATAAGTAGCATATAACAATATGGAATGCATGTGAGATGCTATGTAGTAAATCATACTTATATAGAACATAATACATGTGCAAGAAGAGACCACTAAAATATTGGTGGATTGTCGCATCCTACCATCCTTGGTGATTGTGGTACCAACCCCATCAATTGGTTGGTGGATCATCACACACTACTACCCTTGTTGGCTAAGGTACTAACCCCCCAACATTGTTATCATGGTACAAACCCCTCTACATGGTTACCCGAGGCGCAACCCCCGAATAGGGCATGGTCACATTCTAGCACTATATTGATGAAAACCATATACATATGTTCATTTCATCATACAGTCATTCAACTCATCTGACATGTATTGGACCTTCAACTCTTTAACAAATCATAATCTAAGCATTTTATCAAACATTTGGCGGGTCTGTAGTTCTACTGTAAAACCATGCAATTCAAAAGTGAAATCATACTAGAAAATTCAATGTAAAACCATCAATATATACTTGGTAAAACCCTCAACCATATGCATCAAATCTTAGATTCGTAGCTCAATGCATGCTAACATAACCATAATTTCATGAAACCCCGACATAATGTGAACTGAAATTCATAATAGATAAGATCCATTAGTAAGTCAACTTTAAATCTGCAATTTTAGGCAAAAGAGAGCTTGGGTGTCATGGGTTAAAGGAACACTTGAAAGAAACCCAAATAGCTTAACTTTGGAGAATCCTTAAAGATGATTGGAGATGGAGACTTGAAGCTTGAATGTGAACCTTAAGATCCGGATGAGTTTTGATATTTTAATTTAGGAGTGAAATATTTGGCTAAGTATTTGAGTGAGTATTGGGGAATATTTTGAATGATATGAGGGTGAAAGGCTAAGTATAGGCATTTTAATGCATGGAAACACTTAGGACCAAGACCAAAAGGACTTGGACACGACAAGAAAAGCAGTGCACAAAATAACTGACGCGCCAAGGGCGCGGACCATCTCTGGAAATTACATTTTCACGATTTTCAAATTTTTTACGGTTGCTCTTAAATTTGGGTTAGACCCATTTTCCACGCGATTTGACCCCTTGAACAAGAATATGAAGTCGAATTTTTGATATCACACACGGATTTAGGGATATATGGAAATTATGATTTCAGGCACTTTCGAGGAACATTTTCGGGCATTTTTTGGGGTCGTTTCAATAGCTCCCCCTTCGGAACATTTGTCCCTTAATGTTAAAAAATGTATATGAGAGATGCAAACATGATAATTTCATTCCACATAAGGATGCAACACTGCACTTAAACATTATATCAAAAATCTCAACATAAGTATAAAATCATCATGAACTTGTCAATTTAAACATGAACATATACAATGACAGGAGGCTAAACTTAAGACATGAGATTATATAAATGACTTAGATAAATACCTAAGGATTGAGTGGAGTGGAAAAGATAAGGGTATAGCTTTTGCATATCAGCTTCAGCCTCCCAAGTAGTACCTTCAACTTGTTAGTTTCTACAAAGGACCTTAATGGAAGCAACTTCCTTATTCCTTAACCTCTTCACTTGCCTATCCAAGATCTCTACTGAAACTTCTTCATATGTCAAGTTGTCTTCAACTAGCCCCACAACATTAAGAGGCATAATAGCATTAGGATCACTCACACACCTCCTCAACATAGACACATGAAATACCGGATGAACCAATTACATTTCTCTAGGAAAATCCAACTCATACACCACCTTACCAATCCTTCTCATCACCCTCTATAGACCCATATCTAGGGCTAAACTTGCCCTTCTTACAAAAATGGACCATACCCTTCATGGGTGACACCTTAAAATAAATGCAATCATCAACCTTGAAAAAACAAGATCCCTTCTTCTCATATCAGTATAAGACTTTTGGCAACTTTGGTCTATTTTCGACCTTTCCCTAATCATTCTTACATTCTCCATAGCATCCATAACCAGATACGGACCCAATAAAGTCACTTTTCAAACCTCAAACCATCCAATCGGTGATCTAAAATGTCTACCATAAAGAGCCTCAAAATGATCCATACCAACACTAGAATGATAGCCATTAATGTATGCAAACTCAATCAATAGAAGATGATCATCCCAACTAGCCTCAAGCTCCAATATATAAGCCCTAAGCATGTCCTCAAGCATTTGGATAGTTCTTTCAGCTTGGCCATCCATTTGACGGTGAAAGGCCTTACTAAGCTTTACCTTGGTTCTAAGACCTCCTTGGAAAGACCTCCAAAAGTGCAAAGTGAATTGTGCACCACAGTTAGATATGATGGACAAAGGAACCCCATGCAATCTTACCAAGTCATGAATGTACAACCTAGAATAATCTTCAGCCCCATATGTAGTCTTAATCGATAGAAAGTGAGCTGATATTATCATCCTATCAAAAACAACCCATATGCAATCAAAACCTTTTCTAGTGTTGGGCAACCCAACCACAAAATCCATATTAATCTCTCCCCACTTCCAAGTAGGAATCTCTATGTCTTGGGTTAGGCCACCTGGACTTTGATGTTTGGCTTTGACTTGTTAGCAACTATGGCAACCGGAAACAAATTTGTCAATGTCCCTCTTCATGCCTCTCCGCCTATACTCCACTCTCAAATCCCTATAAATCATAGTAGACCCGAGATGAAAAGAATAAGAAGAACTATGAGCCTCATCAAGAATCTTTTTCTTCAAGCCATCACACAAGGCACACACAACCTACCTTGGTACCTATGGGCACCATCTTCCCCTTGGTAGAAAACCTCCACCTTACCATCTTTTACCAATGCCTTCAAGTCCAACAAAGTGGGTTCAAGATCTTTCTTAGCTTTCACCTTCTCAATCAATGAATATTTAGAACCATCAACAACAACAATACCTCCATTATCAACTTCTTCAAACCTAACCGCAAATCTAGCCAACCGATGGATCTCTCTAGCCACCCTTTTGCCACCATCATCAATGTGAGCTAGGCTACCCATGGACATCTTACTCAAAGCATCAGCGACAACATTAGCCTTACCGGGATAATACTATACACTCATGTCATAATCCCTAAGAAGTTCTAACTACCTTCTTTGCCTCAAGTTAAGATCCTTTTTAGTGATGACATATTGGAGACTCTTATGATCGGAGAACAGATTAGCATGCAATCCATACAAATAATGATGACATATCTTTAATGGAAATACCACAATGGCTAATTCAAGATCATGAGTAGAATAATTCTTTTCACGCACTTTGAGTTGCCTAGAAGCAGAGGCTATAACCTTATCACTTTGCATTACAACACAATCCAAACAACCTCTAGATGCATCAAAACACACGACAAACCCTTCTAGCCCTTCCAATAATGACAATATAGGAGCGGACACAAGCTTATCCTTTAAGGTTTGGAAACTCTTTTCACACTCGTCGGTCCACAGAAACATAGCCTTCTTTTGGGTCAATTTTGTCACGGGAGTAGCAATAGAAGAGAACCCATTCACAAATCTCTGGTAGTAGCCTACCAAGCCCAAAAATCTCCTATTACCCGATGGTCTCAATGGTCTAGACCAATTTCTAATCACATCTATCTTATTAGGATCTACCTTAATACTATCCCCTGAGACCACAAGATCTAGAAAGACAACTTTTTTCAACCAAAATTCACACTTCTGATATTTAGCATACAATTTCTCTTCCCTCAATATTTGCAACACTACCCTCAAATGACGCATATGCTCCTCCTCAATATGTTAATAGATCAAAATATCATTAATGAAGACCACAACAAACAAATCAAGGTAGAATTTGAAGACCGTATTCATAATATCCATGAAGATAGTCGGTGCATTGGTCAACCAAAAGAACATCACAACAAACTCAAAATGCCCATACCTAGTCCAGAAGGCCGTCATAGAAATATCACACTCCCTCACCATCACTTGATGATACCCAGATCAAAGATCAATCTTAGAGAAGTATCTAGCCCCTTGCAATTGGTCAAATAAATCATCAATCCTTGGAAGAGGATACCTATTCTTTATGGTGACCCTATTATGTTTCTGGTAGTCAATATACATTCTAAAAGACCCATCCATCTTCACAAACAACAGCAGTGCACTCCAAGGTGATTGGCTAGGTCTAATAAAACTCTTCTCCAATAAGTCATTCAATTGCTCCTTAACCCCATTGGGCCATATGGTAAGAGGGAATGGAAATGGGTTGAATATCAGGGAGGAGGTCTACACAAAAATCTATCTCTATTTAGGGAGGAACACCAGGGAGGTCATTTGGAAAGACACCAAGGAACTCATTTACAAATGGAACTGACTCTGTGGGAAAGACTTTGGACTCCACATCCCTAACCCTCACAAGTTGATAAAGACGCCCCTTACGGATCAACTTACAGGCTTTAATGCAAGAGATGAAACTAACCTTGACCACCACATCATGACTCTCCCAGTCAACAATGAGTTCATTTGGGAATTGGAATTTTACCCTATAGGTTCTACAATCAATAGAAGCATGGTATGCATGCATCCAATCCATCCCAAGAATAACGTCAAAATCAACCATGTCCAACTCAACAAGATCACAAGGCAATATTCTATGCAAGATACAAATGGGACAAATTTCTATAGACCTTTCTAGAAATAATAGATGCACCAATAAGAGTAGACACCTCATATGACTCACACAACAATTCGAACTCAACGTGAAACTTTTTGGCAATAAAGGTGGTAACAAAAGAAAGATTGGCACCCGAATCAATCAATGCATACACATCAAAATAAAAAATTTTCAATATACCGCTAACAAAATCAGGCAACTTATCAACCCCTTGCCTCCCATGCAAAGCATAAAATCGATGGTGCCTTGGGGTACCATCTTGTCGGCCACCTCTACCCAAAGGAACCGCATTGGCACCCCAACCTTGAGGATGAATGTTCTTACCCTTGTTGCGATCATGAGGGCAATTAACCTTTTTTTAACCCACTTCCCCATAACCATAACATGCATTGGTGTCTCTCAAACATGTTCCCTTGTGACACTTACTACATCTTGGACACACATCATTAAGAACCACAACACCAACACCTTGGGTTCTTTCAAAGTCATTGGTAAACCTCCTATTAGAAGCATGAGAAGACCCTTGGCCTTGGTAGAATCGGCCATCCCTTCGGCTTTGAAACTTGCCATCAAAATGGGCCCTCTTGGCCTCAAGACACTTTCTCTTCCTCAAGTTCTCCTACTACATTTATTTGGCATAGGTCATCAAACGTGACTAATCCATGTCACTAATCAATGTAGCGGAATGAAACTCCTCACTAACCATGTCAGAAACACCCATCACAAATTTATTCATCCTAGACCTTAAGTCGGCAACCAAGTGTAGAAAATATTTTGAAAGTTGCCTGAACTTGAGGGCATACTCATAAACCCTTATTTCAAATTCATATATTACACAAATTTAGCTTCCCTAAGCTCAAGAAGGAAGAACCGATTAAAGAAAGTCATCTTGAACTCCTCCCAAAGTACCACATTATTGACCACCTTCTCCTCTTTCCATTGATTGTGCCGTATTTGTGCTACCCCTTTGTGTTGGTAGGCCACCTAGTCTGCCTTATCCTCTGATCTCACACCCATGATACCTAAAATCTTGTAGACCTCATCAAAGTACTCTTGAGGGTCCTAACCCCCCTTTGACCCTTAGAATTCTAGGGATTCATCCTCATGAAATATCTCACCTGAGATGCCAGTGTAGGATCATTAGGGGCTTGGGCGACTTGGTTGGCTTGATTAGCCACAACTTGTGCAAGCAAAGTGAGAGAATCCCAAAGCTCTCCATTGATTGGTTGCTCCTGTGTGTACGGTCCATTCTTGCTCTCGTGTTAGGCATGATCTAGCAGAGCAAAGGGTAATTGTTAGGGGAAAAACCTTACCCCAACTTCTATTGCACGACATAGAGTAAGAAGAAGGGAAGCATTTCCTAAATGCCTCATAGCCTCTTTGTCATAGTTGTGGTGCATAACAAAAACATGAATAAGACTCTAATTGATGCGGTGTGTTAGACACCGAGGACCTAAAAACCTAATGCTCTGATACTAAGTTTTTCATGTCCCAAGTCTAGGGCCTACACGTGTCATGGCGCATGGGGAACCCGAAGGGACCCCAAGCAAGTCTCCTAACATATCATTACACATCCTTGGTCGTGGAAGAAATAAAATAAAACAAGAGATAGTAAATAGGGACAATGGGGCTAAGGGACAACTGCCATATCATAAACATCAAGACTCAAGAGAGAGTCAAAGCTCATAGCATAATACAAAGCATGTCCAACAACACCTCTAAAATGTAGATACTTAGCAAGGGCTTAGACAAGCTATCGGCCTCACCCTCATTGTCAACATATACATAAAAGAAGATAGTCTTGAAACACAACCAAAGAGCTTGAGAGACCTCACACTAGCCACGTGGAGGGGGATGATCATATGGGGCTCCGGTTCATACATGGTGACATCGTGTAGGCATAGAGTATGCATTAGTACGTTTGAATGTACTAAGTATGTAGGACGCAATGCAACAAAAGATTAATAACATAATCTTGATGCATAAGCATAGGAAATGAGTAGCACATAACAATATGGCATACATGTGAGATGCTATGTAGTAAATAATGCTTATATAGAATATAATACATGTGCAAGAAGAGACCACTAATATATTGGTAGATCATCGCACCCTATCACCCTTGGTGATTGAGGTACCAACCCTATCAATTGGTTGGTTGATTGGCGCACCCTACCACCCTTGATGAATGAGGTACAAACCCCCTGACATGGTTATCAAGGTACAAACCGCCTAAAATGGTTGATGGATCATCGCACCCTCCCACATTTATTGATGAAGGTATAAACCCCCCCCCCCCAAATATGGTTATCAAGGTACAAACCCCTCGACATTGTTATAAAGATACAAACCCCTCGACATTGTTACCCAACGTGCAAACCCTATAGTAAGTCATGGTCACTTTCCAACACTATATAGAAAAAACCATGTACATACATTCATTTCATCATCATATAGTCATTTAACTCATGACACATGAATTGAACCTTCAATTCCTCAAGAAATCATAATCTGGAGATTTTATCAAACACTTAGCAGATGTGTAGTGCTAGTATAAAACCATACAATTCAAGAATAAAATCATACTTGAAAATTCAATGTAAAACCATCAATAGATACATGGTAAAACCCCCAAGCCATATGCATCAAAGCCCTTCATCAAATCTAACAATAGATATTAGATTCATAGCCCAAAGCATGCTAAAATAATTATAATTTCATAAAACTCCAACATAAGTGTGTAGTGAAATTCATAGTAGATAGGACTCATGAGTAACTCAACTTTAAATCATGAAATTTTAGGCAAAAGACAACTTGGGTATCATGGGTGAAAGGAACCCAAGAAAGAAAGCTACATACCTTAGGTTTGGAGAATCCTTGAAGAAGATTGAATATGGAGACTTGAAGCTTAAGTGAGAACCTTAAGATCCAGATGAGTTTTGAGAATTGAACTTAGGAGTGAAATATTTGGCGAAGTGTTTGAGTGAGTATTGGGGAATGTTTTGAAATATATGAGGGTAAAATAAGGCTATGTATAGGCATTTTAACCATAGGAACACTTAGGCCCAAGACCTAAAGGCCTTGGACCAGACAAGAAAATAGTGCACAAAATACACTGTAGTGCGCTCTTGGTGCATCGCGCCAGCGGCCGAATCGCCTCTGAAAATCGCATTTTTTCAATTTTTAAATTTTGATATAGTTGCTCTTAAATTGGGAATCGACCCATTTTCCACTCAATATGACCCTCTGAACAAGAATATGATGTAAAAATTTTGATATCACACACAAATTTTGAGATATATGAAAATTACGATTTCAGGCACTTCGGACGCATATTTTCGGACACTTTTTGGGGTCCTTTAAATCTTCAAGATCAAGATAATTTCATTTTAAATCCTTAAATCCAAGCTTATTTATGTTTTTTAAGGCTATCATGGGTATCCTACATCAAACCAAGTTCAAAGGAATTCCATTGGCTAAGTTTCTCACAAGTATCGTCAGAAGGGTTAACTTTAAAGGGTCATATATCTTAGCATAAACGTAACTGGGTGTCCCACGACCTAATACATTAAATCTGTTTGAATTAGCTTTCCAGCACACTTGGTTTCACCTCATTTGGTGTTCGGATGAAGAAGTTATGCCAGTTTTCGTAGAACTCATCTGTGCAGAGGTACATGCGGGTTTTTCTAAATTCCGTTTTATTAATGGCGTTTTCATAAATTTGGTATTTCTATTAGTATTTTGAGATTTCCTATGCTATCTAGTGACCTTCTAAAGAGCTAAACCCTATCCCAAATAGTCAAAACTCACTCCTCACATTTTAAACTCTCTCAAAATTTCTCTCAAGAACTCTTGATGATTTTCAACTAGGGGATTAAGGCAAATTCAAGTCTTCTTCAAACTTCTCTTTAAATTTCTCCAATTGGGTCTAGGTATATGGATTTTGATTCTTGATTCCTTCCAATCGAGGAGACCCAAATCTTCTCAAGCTATTTTTATAAAGATAAGCTATCTTGGAATATGGGTTTTTATTATTTTGATTTATTAGATTACATTGATGTGTGAGTTGTAATTTGTTCATCATTTTAAGTTACTTCAAACCCTATTATAACAAATTATATTAAGTTTATGAAATTATGAACATGCATGTCCTTTTTCAAGGCTTTTTTCTGCATGGGTGATTTATATTGTATTTTAAATGTGGATTTAATTATATTTTCACTTGAATTTCATATTTTTTTGTTGATTTTAGATTAATTCTTAATTACCCATGCTATCCTCATATCATTCATGGCATTTACATTCATGACATTAGATTATTACAGAAATTATGAAGTGGGTTAAGCCCAATTATGTATTCTGATACGATTTTAATAAGATATTTGTTATGAAAAGAATGTGATCACATATATATCTATGATTTTGGATCTTTGTATATTTTGGGTGTTTGCACCATTTTTTACATGAATGGGCTATTCCAATGCATGAATATTTTGACTATGAGCTATGATTTGGAATTTGAGCCTAAGTATGAATTATTATGACTAGTGTTTGGCCTTTAAGCCTAAGAATGCATTGAAATGTTTGATGATCCTTACTCCTCTTTGAAAACATGTATATGTATATTACAAGTATTCTTGTGGGATGATAACTTAGCATAGATGGATTGAGAAAATGCTCACTTTCCTTGAACTATATGCCTAACATAGGTTCCTTTCCGAAATAGGGATGTCCGTAAGGAAAGTTGCCTCCTAAATGGGGATGCCCATTAAGAGAAGAAATGATATGATATCATATGTTATATGTGCAAATCCTATCCGAAATGGGGATGCCCGTAAGGAAAGTTACTATATATAAAATGGGGATACCCGTAAGGTGAAGTATGGTTTACCTTTGGTAAGTAAACTACCTCTTTACCAATGAGGAGATTTCATCGGGATTCAAAGCAACAACTCCCTTGGTCCTACTTATATCGGTTGAGGTCACATACCCACTATATCTATGAGCATCATTTGCATTTCATGCATCATGAATTTCATAGTGTCTTGTTATATGACATTCTTTGCTATAAATCTCTTTCTATATTATGTGCCCTTGCCTTCTAACAATGATATGCAGGTTTTGGTAATTTACATGCACTGCACCCCACATACTTAGTACATTCAAAAATACTAACGTATACCTTTTCCTACATGATCTCACCATGTAGAGACAAGAGATTACTTTCATCCACCATTCTATGGCTACATTGGATTTTGAGACATTTGTTGTGGTGAGTCCTATCTTCCAAGGACAAGTCATCATTCCTCTACCTTAAGTTGCTTTTTTTTATGTTATCTATACTTTGAGGGCGATCCTGAAACATGTCAGCCTTCATCCTATCTTTCACGACCCAAGCCTAGGGCCTAGATATGACAAGCGAATGGGGAACCCGAACGAACCCCAAACAAGCCTCTTAGAATATAATTACACATCCTTGGTCGTGGAAGCAATGTAAAACAAAACACAAGAAACATAAACAAGGCTAATTGGGACTAAGGGAGAGAGATTAATACTTAAGTAACATGTAAAATTTTGGAAATCAAGGGCAAGGGACTAAGGGAAAAGCTTACAGAACATTATAATCAAGAGCTGAAAAAGTCAGGGCTCATAACTTAGGTACATAGCATGTCCAACAATACCTCTACTGAATAGATAGGAGCGGGGTAGGACAAAGCACTCGGTCTCACCCTCAAAGTCAAAATAGAACATAAAGAAAAGTATCTCAATATATAATAAGAGAAACATAGACTAGGGTTCCCGAACTGGAGGACTCACCAACTAGCTTGAGTAGCATGGAACTAGCCATGTGGGAGAGGAGGATGATAAACTTTGGCTCTGGTTCCTACATGGTGATATCATGTAGGAAAGAGTATGTGTTAGACCATTTGAATGTACTAAGTATGTAGGATGCAATGCAACAAGAGATGGGCATCATAATAAAAATGCATAACATTAAGCAATAGGCATAATATAACAATATGGCATGTGTGACCAATGCTTAAGTAACTCATGCTTATATATGATATCGTATATGTAGAAGAGACCAAGCTAGATTTTCAAAGTACAAACCCCTTTGAATCAACCATGCGAGGGCCGGGGTTTATACTTTGTCACCGGTGTTGCTAAGGTTTGATTACCATCAACCACGTAAGAGGTTTATACCACACAACCACCAAGGGGTTTATACCTTGAATATCTAGCTTGGTCTATTCTATATATTTGATATCTTACATGAGCTTGAGTTACTGAAGCATGTTTTACTTAAGCATTGATCATACATATCATATTGTACATCAGGCCTATTGATTAAGATTATGAATTTTTATTATGATGCCGATCTATTGTTGCATTGCATCATACATACTTAGTAAATTTAAACATACTAATACATACTCTATGCCTACATGATGTCACCATGTAGGAACCAGTGCCCAAGTTGATCATCCTCCTCCACGTGGCTACTTCGGTGCTATTCAAGCTAGTGGTAAGTCCTCCACTTCGGGGACCTAGTCTACATTTCTTCTATTATGTATTGAGACATTTATCCTTATTGTTTATTTTTATATGAGGGTGAGCCTGATTACTTTGTCTTGGCCGTCGCTCTTTTCTATGTATTAGAGGTGTTTGTTGGACATGTTATGTATCTATGAAATGAGTTTAACTCTTGTATTTTGACCATGATACTATGCAAGATTTTCTCTTAGTCCCGGTTTCCTCATTCTTTTATCGTTGATGTTTGTTTTATTGCTTTAGCGACCAAGGATGTGTATGATGCTTTATGAGGCTTGCTTAGGGTCCCTTCAGGTTCCCCTTGCGTCCTGTCAGGTAACCTAGGGTTGGATCGTGACATAATGCTAGTATAAAACCTTAGAATATAGAGATGAAATAATACAAGAAAATCCATTGTAAAACCATCAATCAACACCTTGCAACACCCTCAATCAATACACATCAAAACCCTTCATCAAATCTTACAATAGGTCCAAGATTTATAGCTCAAAATATAGAAAAACAGTCACAACTTTACATAACATAATTAATAGAGATGCTCATATTAGTAAACCCATTTGTAAAATCAACTTTAATTCATGCAAATTGAGTAAAAAGGAGATTAGGGTACCATGGGTGAAAGGACCCAATTGCTAAAACCTATGCCTTAACTTCGGAGAACCCTTGAAAGAGATTGAATATGGACACTTGAAGCTTGAATGAAATCTTTGATGAAATCCTTAAGATTGGTCTTGAGTTTTGGGTCTTGAATTTAGGGTGAAATATGAGTGTAAGTGCTTGAGAGGATATTGGGGAATGCTTTGGATGATATGAAGGTGAAATAAGGCTAAGTATAGGTATTTTCATGCATCGGGGGACTTAGGACCAAGAATTGAATATGAATGGACCATTTTTGTATAGGGGCGCATCGTATGGAGGGCGCAACTGGACACTGTTATGGGCTCACTTTCAAAATTTGGATTTTTCTACGGTTTCTCTAATATCAGAGTTAGACCCTTCTCCCCAAAAATTTAACCCCCTGAACAAGAATATGAAGTCAGATTTTTTAAATAATGAATAAATTTTTAGATATATGAAAATTACGGTTCTGAGCATTTCAGAGGCACATTTTTGGGCACTTTTGGGGTCATTCACTATCCTATGACTGGAGGCATTGTTGGAAATCTTGTAGACTGTTATAGGATCTATGTGTTATGTGTTTTATTTGAACCTTACGATCATGATTATCTTTTGGTTATGGCTGTTATCGCTTGATTATGGGCATTATGTAAGGAAATGTGAAAGATCCTAAGTCCCGAATTGCCCCCATAGAGTGAGTCATGCTTACCCTCCCCTTAGTCATTGTGTGCTATATGCTATGTGAACCCATGCTAATCCCTTCCTAAGATATCCCCATAGCGTGAGTCCTATTTTCCCATCTCTTAAAACTATGTACTTAATTTGAATTCTCTTTAGAATCGATGACGTGAATTTTTATACTCAGAGACTTGTTTCGGGACTCTCGGCTTCCCATTCACTATGTCGCTCCTAGACCCTTGGCCCTCGTCATGACGATAAAGTCCAATATGAAAAATTACAATGATTTTAGAGCAATGCTAAAATTACAAGACTTGGAAGAATATTTTAGGACTACAACATTTGTCAGTTATTTAAAGATACATGAGAAGATACACACAGTTCCAAATGAAACTGGTGTATAAACTTCTCCATCGCAGAATTCTGAGTAAGCGTACACAAGAAATTTTGATAAATTATTGCGGCATGCCTGTCCATTTTGGCATGAAATAATTTGCCATTATGATTGGTTTGAATCATCATATCAAAAAAGTAATGATTCTATAAAATCATCTGCTATGGTTAAGGAAAGATGATGAGAAATTTTTGAGACAACAGGGAAAACCTGTAAAAAGGATGAACAGATGGAGCTTCTCCCATCAGATTCGATTTGATAACATGTCAAAACATCTCTATGCTTGGTTTATTTGGTACATTGCATTCTTCTAGGGAAAGATCTAAACACAAAGACCTCAGCTGACATGGTGTGGCTTTCAGCCAGGAGAAAGGCCTTTTGTGCCAGTGCATGGGGGCATGAATGCTATGAGCTAACAGTTGAGTACCTATTGAAGGATATGGAAAAAAGAGAGGATGGGAAGACGACTAATCTTTATGGTTTTCAATGGGCATTCATGGTACATTTTAGTTTTTTTAAAAGAAATTTTGGGTCTATTCTTTCATAATTTTGACCATATTTCTATGTATGTCATTATTTTATGTAGTGTTGGGCATTTGAAACCATTCCCCATCTCAGACAGAAATTAAAAGTTATTCCTGCTGCAGTAACCTCACCACAATTCACTAGATGGCTATCAGTAGTCAATAATCATTCTACCAACATTAATGAGTTGTTTAACCCCCCCCCCCCCCAAAGTATTGGTAAGCCACATCAATTTACTAATGATTTTAGTTAGCTGTTTTATTTGTTCATAGAAGATGTTGTTTGTACAAAAAAAGTCTAGACAAATGCAGTTGATTGTCGAAATACACTATGACAATTGGCTTTATTTTCAACAACTGCAATAATTGTTGAATTTAACTGCTAAAATATATTGTAGAAGTTGCAGTTGATTGCAGCAGTGGTTGCAAATATTTCTACAATTGCTAAATATTGTTGTTGAATTTATTTTATCTAATCAAATTTTAATTTTTCTTCATATATGTAGATTTTTTATCCATGGTTAGTGCTTACAGCCAATGAGAGGGAGATGAAATATCTTACTGGATTTGTACCATTGTATTTGATTGCGGATGAGAAAATTGAAAAACTAAAAAAAGATTTGGATGGTTTTGTGGCCAGTAAATGAGATCTTTTAATGGTAATTGATATGCGTTGTGAGGAAAGAGAAAGGCCACTTCATATTGGTAGTAGCAGTGGTGTTGATGGCAGTGGTGCTGGTGACACTGGTGTTGCTGGAGGAGGTGGATTTTCTCTTTTTGTTCCAGTGGTTTTGGTGGTGTTAGAGGATTTTCTCCCATAGGTGAGAATGTCAGAGTAAATCCAACAACTCTATTCACAGAACAAGGTCTTATACAGTCAGTGCTGATACTCGAGATGAGATCCCTATACCTCTTTGTGCATGTAAATGCGACATATGCTCCAAAACATCAAAATCAATGCTTGAGAGACTTAAGTCTCTAGAGAACACTCTCACAAATTTTATAAGAAAGAGGGGTGTTAGGCCATCTAGAAATAGTTCAAGTCCTTATACATCGGCTAGCAAGCGAATGAGAAGGCAAATTTCAAAGGCACTTGAGAGAGCTAGAGAAAGAAGATGAAGGAGGGATAGGTCTCCTTCTATTGAGATGATTGAACGACAATCGGTCGATATCTACAAGAATGCAAAGAGTTACTCATACAAGAAACTCTAAAATATCTTGAAGACTAAAGATCAGAGGAAAAAGGCCTACACGATGCATGAATATAATTATGAAGACTTTGAGATCATGAACGTCATGCGATAGTGCTAGGAGAGTCGGGTAACTTCTAATAATTTTAATTTAATTTTATTATTATGGTGTGTCAGTAGATGCAACAGTTGATGTAGTAGTTGCAGCAGATGCAATAATCATCTTAAGCTGTCTCATTAATTCTTTTATTATTGTAGCATATAAATTAAATATTATGCTAGATGCATATAACGCACATTGAATTTTCCCAACACTATGATCCAAGAGATATGATTCTTGATCTTGATTTCTATAATTAGTTCAAGAATGTGTATGAAATATTGACCTCGAGGAGTTCGGCACTAGGAAGTGTCTCTTTCAACTATTTGGTTGATACATATGAGTTTGATGATTATTATTTGGATTATTGCGAAGGTACCAAACCATTTCCTGGCAATGTCGCATGGCATGGTGCTAAAAAACTTTTTAAATGCCTTGAATCTTGAATAAAATCATTTTGTTGCACTTGAAACTCTCCTCGAGGAGGGAAAGATTAATATGTATGATTGCAACAGGCGTGTTTATTCTGATGAGGATTTCGTGGCATCCATGATGCTGAAAGTGGAGTTGCTTCCTAGATTCTTGAAGAACAATAAAATGTTTGACCACTCACCTGAGAAACTCTTGAATGGGACATCGAGAAGTTGGCCGATGCTCCAAAATATAAGTCAGCTACAGTTTGTGGTTGGTATTCACTTGGGTACATTGAGCACCTGATTACCAACACTGCCATTACACTTATGAATGATAACACAAGTAGTAAGATGCGGCACAGGTGGATAGAAGGCATAATTGAAAAGGATTTGGTATCGTAGTGTTCATGTTTGTTGGTTATTTATGACTTTAGACAATATTTAATGTATATTTTGGATCGACAGACAAGATTTTTCTTTTATGTCTTTTGATTTGAACGGTTATGTTGTAAAGATGTTGAACAATTGTATTTATTAAATGGTTCAGTTATCAAGTGTCACAATCCAAGCCTAGGGCCTAGAAGTGACACAGTGAATGGGAACCCAAAGAGACCCAAACAAGTCTCTTAGCATATTAATTACACATCCTAGGTCGTGGAAGCAAAGTAAACAACAAGAAGAATATAAATAAGGAAAAAAGGGGCAAAACGATGTCTTGATATTTATAAAGCATAAAGAGTCAAAGCTCAAAGCATGAGTATATCAATTGTTCCAACAACACCTCTAAATATAGATTGGAGTGGGGGCCAAGACACTCTTCGGGCATAAATTCATATGTTAAACATCAAGAAGTCTTAGAAAAAGCAAGAGAAGTAGATAGTGTCCCCGAACTTGAGGACTCACCAAGTTTTTTTTGAATAATCTCACTAGCCACGTGGAGGATGATCAAGAGGATCTCCCATGCCTACATGGTGATATCATGTAGGCAAAAGTATGTTTTAGTACATTTGAATATACTAACTATGTAGGATGCAATGAAAAAAGACATAAGCCAATATAGTCAAAATGCATAGGAATAGGCAATAGATAAGCATAATCTCAATATGGTATGCATGATCGATACTTGAAGTAAAACATGCTTGTAAATCATTCAACTTGCGTACAACATAATACATGTGTGGGAAGAGGCATCAAACGACATAAAATAAGACCAAGTGATCTACAATATCGAATCCCTATGATTACCCCTCACCAGTAAAGAGGTGGTCTACTTGTTAAGGTAAACCATACTTCACCGTACAGGATCCTATCACATTTTGGAGAAGTAATATTCCTTACGAAGCCCATCACATTTCGGAGAGAATTTAATGAGAAACTTCACCATATGGGAGCCCGTCCAATTTCGGGAAAACTTTTAATGGAAAATGCACTTAATGAATCCATTAGTTAAGCATGGATAAGGTATACTCCTATGTTAGCACATAATTTGAGGAAAGAGAGCATCTCCTCAATCCATCGGTGTTAAGCCTAATCCCACAGAATAATATAAATAATCAGACTTTAGCAATTTGTAAGAAACATGAAAATATGACATGAGTAGCTCTAAAACAACTTTGACCTCTAATGGTAAGCCTAACTTTAAAACATAAGAATAGATCATCATCAAATATTAACCTTGCATTAACATCCAAAGGCTCACAAGAGGTAAAATCTTCGAAAAAGGGCTTAATCCGACATTTACAATATCGTAGAAATTTTCATGAATTCAATACATATTTTGAAAGCTAAAAATCATCATAAAATCACTTGACTGATAAATCATGTAATAGATCATCAATAACTTTAAGAATCCTTGAACAAACATTTTATCGAACACTTGGTGTGTGTACAATGTTAGTTAAAAATCATGCAATTCAAGAGTGAAATAATATGAGAAAAATCAATGTAAATCAACCCACCAACACATAGTAAAACCCTCATGTAAGATACCTTGAAATCAATCATCAAATCCTATAATAGATCAGAGTTTCATAGCTCAAAGCATGCATAGTCTCAATAGACATAACTCATTCATAGTACAAGCTTGAAATAGATAGGAATGTATAATAAATCAACATTTTATAAAACTCCAACATAATTTATATTCACAATCCATAATAGAAGATGCCCATAGATAATACAACTTGAAAACATGCAATTTTTATAAAAATGGAGATTGGGCTCCACGGGTGAAAGGACCCAATGGATGAAACAATGCATACCTAAGACTTGGTTTTTCTTGGTGTATATTGAAGGAAGTTTTTGAGATCCGAAATTATGCTTGAGATACTATAATTTGAATGAAATATTTGGCTAAGTGTTAGAGAGGTTTTTGAGAGAGTCTTGAGTAATGTAAAGTTGAAAAATGGCTAAGTATAAGTATTTTTACGCATAAGTGGCATGGGTCCAAGACCCTAATGCCTTAGGCCGAAATATGAAACTAAGAAAAAAATGTACATCTCCGCGCCCCTAGCGCGTCGCGGCTAGGGTGCGGATCGTCTCTGGAAATCGTAAATTTACGAAATTTATTTTTCACTACGGGCCCTCTAAAATTGGGGTTATGCCCATTTCCCACTCAAGTATTCCCCCAGATCGCAAATATGAAGTTGTATTTTTTATATCATGCATAAATTTTGAGAAATATAGAAATTACAATTATGGACATTTCCGAGGCACATTTTTGGGCCTTTTTGGGGCGTTCCAATATCTCTCCCTTGGGAACATTAGTCCCAGAACGTCAAAGAAACATACAATAGAGAAGTAATCATGTAGAATTCAGCCCAACATGAAGGCAACAACTACATTTAAATATCATTTTTAAAAAAAATCTCAACATGAATGTCAAAAATTATCATAAACTTGACAACATAAACATGACTATGTGCAAAATGACATATGGATGAAACTTAGACTTTAAAATCATATAGGGGACTTAAATTTGTACCTTAGGCTCTAGTAGAGTGGAAGAGATATGGATATCTCTTTCTCATGTCCGGCTCGGCTTCATCTGTGGTACTTTCGACTTGTTGGTTCCTCCAAAGGAGCTTTATGGAAGTCATATCTTTGTTTCTCAACATCTTCACTGGTCTATCCAAAATCTCCACCAGGACCTCCTTATAAGCCAAATTACCTTCAACAATACCCACAACATCCAAAGTAACTATATCATTAGGGTCACCGATACACTTTCTCAACATGGACACATGGAAGACTAGATAAACCATGTCCATCTCCATAGGCAACTCCAACTCATAAGAAACCTTACCAATGATTCTCAAAACTCTTTAAGGACTCACAACCCTTAGGCTCAATTTACCCAAACCGAACCATGCCCTTCATGGATGAGATCTTCATGTAAACCCAATCACCAGCCTTACCAAGGTACCTTTTTAAAGTCTTTATCCACTCTCATGGAATAGGAAAGAATAGAATGGAATGAATCATGAGCCTCTTTCAAAATCAACTCACTCAAGTCATCAACATTAGGCACACACAATTTACCTTGGTACCTAGGGGTTTCTTTGGGAGAAAACCTCCACTTTACCACCTTCTACCAAGGCCTTCAAGTCTACAAAGAGGAATCAAGGTCGTGTTTTGACTTCACCTCCCCAGACAAAGAAAATTTAGAACCATCAACAACCTTCACACCACCATTATCAACTTCATCCAATCTAACCCCCAAACTATCTAATAGGTGAACCTCTCAAGCCACCTCCTAGCCACTATCAACAAGATGAGCTAGACTACCCATAGACACCCTACTTAGAGCATCAGTCATAACATTATCTTTGCATGGGTGATAATGCACACTTATATCATAATCTTTATGAAGTTTTAACCACCTTCTTTGTCTCTAGTTATGATCTTTTGGGGTGAACACATATTGGAGACTCTTGTGGTTGGTGAACACATCAGCATGAACCCCGTAAAAGAAGTGACACAAAATTTTCAGAGAGAATACCACAACTGCCAATTCAAGACCATGGGTGGGAGAATTCTTCTCATGCACCTTAAGTTCTTTAGAGACATATGCTATCACCTTACCACTTTGTATCAAACACACCCCAAAGCAATTCTTGAGGCATCACAATATACAACAAACACTTCCGGTAGAGTCAAGATAGGAGTGGAGACAAGCTTATTATTCAAAGTTTGGAAACTCTTTTAACACTTATCTGTCCATACAAATTTCGCCTCTTTTTAAGTCAATTTAGTCATAGGAGAAGAAATAGAAGAGAAACATTTACAAACCTCTGATAATAACCTGCCAAATCCAAGAAACATCTAATGTCCAATGGAGTCAAAGGTCTGGGCCAATTTCTAATCACTTTCTTCTTCTTAGGATCCACCTTAATACAATCACCCGGCACCGCATGTCCCAAAAATGCAACCTCTTTCAACCAAAACTCACATTTCTTATATTTTACATATAACATCTCCCCCCTCAAGATATATAACACTACCCTTAAGTGATCCACATAGTACTCTTCACTATGGGAATAAAGCAAGATATCATCAGTGCAAACTACCACAAACAAGACAAGATAGGGTTTGAAGACCCTTTTTATAAGATCCATAAATATGGTCGGTGCATTAGTCAACCCAAAAGACATAACTACAAACTCAAACTGCCTATACCTAGTCTGGAAAGCCATCTTGGGAATGTCACACTCCCTCACTTTCACTTGGTAGTAACCAAAATGAAGATCAATCTTAGAAAAGTGACTAGCCCTTTGAAGTTGATCAAAATAGTCATCAATCTTTGGTAGAGGATACTTGTTCTTTATGGTGACCCTATTAAGTTGCTGGTAGTCAATGCACATTCTAAGAGACTATCCTTTTTCTTAACAAATAACACCGATGCACCCCAAGGTGACTTACTAGGCCTTATAAAACCCTTCTCTAACAAATCCCTTAATTGTTACTTCAACTCCTTCAAGACCATCGGAGCCATATGATAGGGAGGAATAGAAATGGGTTGAGTATTGAGAAGGAGGCCTATACTAAAATCTATTTCTCTTTCGGGAGAAACACCAAGAAGTTCATCGAGAAAGACATCAAAAATCTCAATAACCACTGGAACCGACTCTATAGGAAGGACTTTGGGCTCAACATTCCTAACCCTCACAAGCTGATGGAGACAACCCTTAGAAATGAACTTTTGGACTTTAAGACAAGAAATAAAACTATCCATGACCACCACATCATGACTTCCCCACTCAAGGACAGGCTCATTAGGGAATATAAGATTAAACCTACGGGTTCTACAATCAATTGAAGTATAATATGCATGCAACCAATCCATCCCAAGAATGACATCAAAATTCACCATATCTAATTTGAAGATATCACAAGGCAAGATTCTTATGCAAAATAAAAATGGGACAATTTCTACAGACCTTTCTAGCAATATTAGACTCACCAACGAGGGTAGACACATCATACGATTCACAAAACAATTCGGGACTGACATGAATCTTTTTATTTGGAAAGAAGGGGAATAACAAAAGAAAGAGTAGCATCAGGGACTATCAATGGATATACATCAAAATAAAAAACCTTTAACAGACCAGTGAAGCACCATGCTAAGTCTAGTGACCCCTAGAGGAGTATGGATGGGAACATTGCCGATCATCTTTATAATACCCAAAAACCCATGGAAAACGTCTTGACTTATGATCCTTTGCGCCATGCTCGAAGCATGCACTCAAACTAGCCAAACAATCTCTCAGACGGTACTTTCCACACTTGTGGCATGGAGGAGAGGCTTGAACACCAACATCCTAGCCTTTCCTCTGAGCATATGGACAATCAGAAACCTTATGGCCTATATTTCCACACCAAAAGAATGCACTCGTGTTCCTCTAACATGTGCCACTATGATTCCTCCCACACTTTGGGAACCTAGGGCGAGTCATCCCACCATTTTCTCCTTCAATTTGGACCCTTCTTCTCCCTTCCTTTGAGGCCACCAAGGAGTATATTATCTTATTCCCAACACTACCACACTTGAAACAACCCTCAACTTTTGCCAAATACTTCCCGTGATATTTCTTGCCACACCCTTGTCAAGTTACAAAAGAGATCCTATTCTTCTTGTACTTGGGAACTGGTAGACTAGTAGAAGATGAGGCACCAACAAGTCGGACCCTCTTAACCTCACTCCCCTTCCTCTTATCCCTTGAAGTCTTAGGAGCACCCATATGATGATTGAGTTGAGCTATTACAACCATGGACAATATCCATAGAGCATTACAAACCTCCATATATGACATGTCACTATTGGAAAGTTGACCCCCAAGTGAGAAATGGTCACCACCTTGTCCACCACCTTGAATAGCTTGAGGCATTTTCTCAAGCACAACAAATAAGAATAAGAAATAATCCCTAGAGTACCTAGCTCTACCGCATGACATAGATCATGAAGAAGGGAAACATTTCCTAAAATGCCTCATATACTCTTACTCATAGTTGTGGCGGACTTCACAACCATGAATAAGACTCTACTTAATGTAGTGTATTGGATTCCGTGGACGATTAACAACCTAATGCTCTGATGACGAACCAAGCCTAGGGCCTAGACGTGACATGGCAAATGGAAAACCGAAGGGACCCAAACAAGACTCTTAGCATATTAGTTAAACATCTGTGGTCACAGAATAAAGTAAACTACAACAAGAATGTAAATAAGGCAAAAAGGGACTAAGCGAAGTCTTGATATTTATAGAGAATAAAGAGTCAATACTCAAACCATAAGTACATCTATTATTCCAACAACAACTCTACACATAAATTGGAGCGGGGCCCAAGGCACTCTCCGGTCTCACTCTCCTAATGTCATAAGTTCAATATCAAGAAGTCTTGGAAAAGGGAAGAGAAAGTAAATAGTATCCCTAAATTTGAGGACTCACCAAGATTTTCTTCGAATAATCTTACTAGCCACGTGGAGAGTAATAAAGAGGAGCTCCGGTCCCGAAATATTGATTTCATGTAGACAAAAGTATGCGTTAGTACGTTTGGATGTACTAAGTATGTAGGATGTAGTGCAATAAGACATAATCAATATAGTCAAAATGCATAGAAATAGGCAATATATAACCATAATCTCAATATGGCATGCATGATCAATGCTTGAGGTAAAACATGCTTGTAAATCACTCAACTTGTATAGAACATAATACCTGTGTGGAAAGAGACCTCAACCGACATAGAATAACAGCAAGCGAGCTACAACTTGAAATCCTGATGATTATCCCTCACCAGTAAAGTGGTAGTCTACTTGCCAAGGTAAACCATACTGCACCTTATGGGAGCCCATCCCTTTTCGGGGAAGTAACATTCCTTACAAGACCCCCTCCCATTTCGGAGAGGATTTGATGAGAAAATTCACCTTATGAGAGACCGTTCCATTTTGGGAAGAATTTCTAGAGAAAGTGCACTTAATGGATTCACTAGTTAAGCAAGGGTAAAATATTCTCCTATGTTGGCACATAGTTTGAGGAATGAGAGCATCCCCTCAGTCTGTCGGTGCTAAGCCTAATCCCACTGAATAATAGAAATAATCAAACTTTAGCAATTTGTAAGAAACATGGAAACATGATATGAGTAGCTCTAAAACATCTTTACCTCTAATGGTGAACCTAAATTTGAAACATAAGAATAGACCATCATCAAACATTACCCTGCATTAACATCGAAAGGTTTATAAGAGATAAAATCTTTCAAAAAGGCCTTAATCCGGTATTTACAACATCATAGAAATTTTCATGAATTTAATACATCTTTTGAAAGTCCAAAATCATCATAAAGTCACTTAACTCATATATCATGAAACAGATCATCAATAACATTAAGAATCCTTGAAAAGACATTTTATCACACACTTAATGGGTGTGCAATGTTAGTTCAAAATTATGTAATTTAAGAGTGAAATACTATGAGAAAACTCAATGTTAATCAACCTACCAACACATTGTGAAACGCTTATGTAAGATACCTTGAAATCCATTATCAATTCCCATAATAGATTAGAGTTTCATAGCTCAAGACATGCATAGTCTCTATATACAAAACCCATTGATAGTAAAAGCTTGAAGTAGATAGTAATGTATAATAAATTAAAATTTCATAAAATCTCAACATAATTTATACGCAATAGATGATACCCATAGATAATACAACTTGAAAACATACAATTTTCATAAAAATGGAGATTGGGCTCCATATGTGAAAGGACCTAATGAATGAAACTCACATACCTTAGACTTAGGTTCTCTTGGTGTAGACTTAAATGAGACTTGAAGCTTGAAGGGATTTCTTGAGATCCGAAATTATGCTTGAGACACTAGAATTTTGATAAAATAATTGGGTAAGTGTTAGAGAGGTTTTTGAGAGGGTCTTGAGTGATGAAGAGTTGAAAAACGGCTAAGTATGGGTGTTTTAACGCATAGCTGGACATGAGGCCATGACCCCATGACTTAGGCCGAAATAAGAAACTAAGGAAAAATTGTACATCTCCATTCCCCTAGCATATCTTGTGCAGGGCGCCAATCATCCCTGGAAATCGTAAATTTGCAAAAATTATTTTTCGCTCAATTTTTTTTTCGCTCAATTTTTCTTCTGATCTAAAATATGTAGTCGAATTTTTAATATCACGCAAGAATTTTGAGATATATAAAAATTATGATTATAGGCATTTTCGAGGCATATTTTCGGGCTTTTTGGGGCGTTTCATCAAGAAATGATGAAGTATAGTAGAGACTTCTTCGACAATTGCTTCTTTTGCTGAAAACAATTAACAAGTATGTTGCTTTATCAATTGCTAAAAAATCTAGGTATGCTGTTGGATTTAGCAATTATTGAAATTGCTGAGACAATTTTCTCAACAATTGTTAAATCAGACAACCCAACTGCTAAAAGTTTTTCTCAACAACTTCAACAATTGTTAAATCGGATACTCACTTGCTAAGAATTTTCTGAACAACTTCAACAATTGCTAAATTAGCCAACTCACTTGCTAAAAAATTTCGCACCAATTTCAACAGTTGTTAAATCAGACCACTCACTTGCTAAAGAATTTTCTCAATAATTGCAACAATTGTTGGTGTTGTTGCGATATGCTGAGAATGTTGTCAGTATGTTAAACAATTGTTCAAAAATGTTTAGCAAATTATTAAATAATTTGATCACTAATCATTATATTAATTGACGAATAAAGTAATTTATACATATTATTATACTTAGACTTGAGTTTATTGGAAATTTCATACAATTACATAGTAATTTATTGATAACGTACAATCAATCAAGTAATTGAATGTATGATCAACCTTAATCGAGCAAGTTGATTGTTAATTGATTATTTAAATCATATTAATTGATAAATAAAGTAATTTATATGAATTATAGTACTTATACTTGCTTTCATTGGTGATTTCGTGCAATTACATAGTAATTTTGTTCATAATGGATAATCAATCGAGTAATTAGACGTGTAATCCACGTTAAACGAGCAATTTGATTGCTAATTTAATATATAAATCATATTAATTGATAAATAAAGTAATGTATATGTATAATGCTATTTAGACTTGAGTTTGTTGATGGTTTCATGCAATTACATGGTAATTTATTTATAACGGACAATCAATCGAGTAATTGAACGTGTAATCAACCTTAATCGATCAATTTGATTATTAATTAAATATATAAATTATACTAATTGATAAACATAGTAATTTATATGTACAATGATACTTAAACTTGAGATTATTGGTGAAAAAATTTCTCAACAATTTCAACAATTCCTAATTTGAAACTAACTTGCTAATAATTTTCTCAATAATTTCAACAATTGTTAAATCAGACAATCCACTAGCTAAATTTTTTTTCTCAACAACTTCAACAATTGTTAAATTAGACACTCACTTGCTAATAATTCTATCAATAACTTCAACAATTGATAAATCAGCCAAATCACTTGCTAAAAACTTTCTCAACAATTTCAACAATTGTTAAATTAGACCACTCACTTGCTTAAATTTTCTCAATAATTGCAACAATTATTGAAGTTGTTGCGACAAGCTAAGAAAATATTTTAGCATGTCAAACGATTGTTAAGATATGTTTTAACGAATTATTGAATTGTTAATCGTTATGTAAATCATATTAATTGATAAATCAAGTAATTTATATGTATTATAGTACTTACGCTTGATTTTACTTGCAATTTCATGTAATTACATGATAATTTCATCATAATGTACAATCAATCGAGTAATTGTACGCGTGATCAATCTTATTCGAGTAATTTGATTGTTAATTGATTGTATAAATCATACTAATATATAAATAAAGTATTTTATATGTATTATAGTACCTAGAATTGACTTTATTGGTGATTTTGTGTAATTACATGGTAATTTATTCACAATGAAAAATCAACTGAGTAATTGAATGCATAATCAACCTTAATCGAGCAATTTGATTGTTTATTGAATATATTAATCATATTAATTGACGAATAAAGTAATTTATATGTATAATGGTACTTAGACTTGAATTTATTGACGAAAACATTTGTCAGCAATCTCAACAATTACTAAATCAGATACTCACTTGCTAAGAATTTTCTCAACAATTTCAACAACTGTTAAACCGGACAACCCACTTACTAAAATTTTATCTTAACAACACCAACAATTGCTAAATCAGACAGCCCACCTGCTAAAAGTATTTTTCTACAGTTTCAATAATTGTTAAATAAGGAAACTCACTTGCTAAAGAATTTTCTCAACAATTTCAACAATTGTTGAAGCTACTATAACATGCTGAGAAAATTTTGTCAATAATTTAAAAAATTGTTGAAGTGACTATCAACATTAATACTAGTAGCTTTGGAGAATTTCTTGAAGAAGACTTTAATAGAGACTTGAATCTTGAATGAAATCGTTGATGAAATCCTTAAGATTGGTCTTGAGTTTTGGACTTGAATCTTGAGAGAAATATTAGTATAAGTGTTTGAGTAATTATTGGGAAATGTTGAGGATGATATGAGGGTGAAATAAAGCTAAGTATAGGTACTTTCAAGTATGGAAACCCTAAGGCCCAAGATTTGAAATTCTTGGACCGAAATGAAGAAAAAAGGACCAAAATAACATTGCTCCTTGACGTGGATTTCTCATTGGAATTTGCATTTCTACACAAACGAGTTCTACGAAAATGGACATAAATTCTTCATCAGAACTCGAAATGAGGTGATACCAAGTGCGTTGGAAAGCTTATTCAAAGATCTTTAATTTGGTGAGTTGTAGGATAGCCCGTACATAGTGTGCATAGATATATGCCCCTTTAATGTTGACCCTCCTAAATCGCATTTTTGCAATTTTTGGATTTTCATACGGTTGTTCTAAAATTTAGGTTGGACCCATTTCTCACTCAATTTGAGCCCCTAAACAAGAATATGAAGTCGAATTTTTGAAATAATGAATGGATTTGTAGATATATGGAAATTACGATTCCGGGAACTTTCGAGGCACATTTTTGGGCACTTTTTGGAGTAATTTTAATATCTCCTCCTTGGGAACATTCGTCCCCGAAAGTCAAAGAAACGTATATGAGAAGAGTGATCCTGAACAAATCATCCCCAACAAGAATGCAACATTACATTTAGAACACCATTTCCAAAATCTCAACATAAATGTAAAATCATCCTAAACTTGCCAACTTAAGCATGAATGCATATGAATGGCATTAGAGGCTGAAACATAAGACATGGAATTATAGAAAGGACTTGACATGCCATAATAAGCTTGAATAGAAAGAAATACGGATGTTGCTCCTCCATGCCCGTACCGACTCCCCGAGAAACACACACGAATAAACGACTCTTCCAAGGGCCTTGATGAACACCATATCGCTATCAATCAATTTCTCAACTCATCCATTTAATACCTCCACAGGGACCTTCTCCTAAGCCAACTTATCCTCCACATCACCACCATCTCAAAGATTGCTATAGCACTAGAGTCACCAACACATCCCAACAACCTAGAAGCATAAAGAACCGGACTAACCACACTCCTATCCACAGGCAATTCCCAAGCTTATGCAACCTTACTAACCTCCCTCTACGCTCTATAGGGACTCGCAATCCTCAAATCAATTCTCAACCTTAAATACACCTAACCCACTTGGTACCATAACCACTATCTTCCCCTTGCGAGACAACCTCCACTCTATTATCTCACCCAAAACTTCCAACTCTAATAAGGCGGAATCAATGCCTTACCTAATCTAGACCTCTTAACCAAAGAAGATTTGGAACCATCAAGAGTGCTACACCACCATGCTCAACTTCCCTCAACCTAATTTCCAATCTAACCAACCGATGGACCCTACTAGTCTCCTCTTTCCCACCATTATCCACACACACTAGGCTACTTAGAGCACCAACCACAGCACTAGCCTTACCGAAAAGACTAATGTGCACTCATATCATAATCCTTAAGGAGTTCTAACCACCTTCTTGTTATCCTCCACTCGCACCTATCATATCTAACAAACAACCTCTCATCCTCGAAGACTTGCAACACTACCCCCAAATGATTCACAAGCTTTAAACAAATCGATAACTCATCACTTGAGACCACCACAAACATATCAAGGTGGGGTTTTAAGGCCCTATTCAAGAAACCCACAAACAACACCGGTGCATAAGTCAACCGAGCAACTCCACCAATACTCAAAGTGCTCACTCCTAGTCCGAAAAGAGACTTAGGGATATCACCTACCCTCATCCTTACTTTGGGACAAAATCTGAACCAAAGATCAATTATAGAGAAGTGACTAACCCATTGTAGTTGACCAAATAGATCGACCAGCCTCAACCATTATATTATAACCTTATGGGTTCTATACTCATTGAAAGCATGCTATTAAAGAGTCCAAAATACCCCAACACCTCCAACACTTCAAGATAAGTTCAACCAAGATAACCAGACTAGACTTCTATGCAATAAGAACGTGAGCCAACCCTTAGAGATCAATTGAACCTTAAGACAAGAATGGACCTACCTCCTTTGCTACAACATGACAAACTCCCACTCAAAGATGATTTTATTATGGAGTTGGATTCTAACTATATGGGTCTTTCCATCAATGGCAACACAACATGCATGCAACTAATCCATCCTATGTATAACATCAAAATCCACCACATCAAATCCAACGAGCCAAAAAGCAAGACCTAATGTAATATGAACATGGAACAACACTTATGAACTTTCTAGCAACAATATACTCAACCAAGAGGTGCACACCAAAGGTTCACATATCGACTCAGGATAGACAAGAAGCCCACTAGAAACAAAAAGAAATAATGAATGAAATAGTGAAACTCGAATCCATCAAAATCAAAACCTTCAACATACCTTCCTTCTCCATCCTCCTTGAAGAGACATGATCAACTAGAATAGCAAAGAACATTCATTAGAGGGGAAGGCCCTATCTCCCTTCTAAAGAATGACATCGACCATGAAGAAAGGAAACATTTACTAAAATGTCTCATAGCCTCTTATTCACAGTCATGGCACGCTTTACCAACATGAATAACACTTTAATCGACGCAGTGTGTTGGACGTCGAGGATCTGTCAACCTAGTGCTCTGATACCATCTTTGTCACGACCCAAGCCTAGGGCCTAGATGTGACAGGCGAATGGGGAACCCGAAGGAACCCCAAATAAGCCTCACAGCATATCATCACATATCCTTAGTCATAAAAGCAATATAAAACAAAAATACAAACATAAACAAGAGGAACTGGGAATAAGGGAGAGAGATTTATGCTTAAGTAGCTTGAATATCATAAGTGAGTCAAAGCTCAAGTATAATACATAACATGTTCAACAACACTTCTACTACATAGATAAGAGTGGGGACCAAGACATGAAACCAAGCTCACCCTCATAGTTAATACATACATAAAAGAAATATAGTCTTTGAATATATCATAAGTTCATAAGCAACGTCCCCGGAATGGAGGAGTTACCAACAAGCTTGAGTGAAACCAAACTACACACGTGGGTGGAGATGATCAAGCGGGGCTCCGGTACCTACATGATGATACCATGTAGGTATAGAGTATGCATTAGTATGTTGGAATTTACTAAGTATGTAGGATACAATGCAATAAGAGATAAACATATAATCGAAATGCATAATTAAGAAGTAAATGAGTCTATAACAATATGGCATGCATGCATGATGTTTGAAGTAAAACATGCTTGAACATAACTATACTTACATAGCTTACTAATACAATTAGGTGACATGATTAGATCATCCAAATACCTTGTACTAGATGGTGAAGAATATAGTACGAGTCATAACCCCTTCTAGTGGGTAATGGGTAGTTCATATGATAATGAATAGCATGTGAGGGTAGAAGGTAGAATAGGTCAAAACCCCTATACATAGGCACATTACATAACCTCAAATATGAGTACATGGTATAGCCTCAATGAAGAGTACATTGCATAACCTCAACAAGAGTACATAACCTCATCAAGAGTACAGAACCTCATCAAGAGTACATTGCATAACCTCAACAAGAGTACATAACCTCATATAGAGTACATAATCTCATCAAGAGTACATAACCTTATAAAGAGTACATAACCTCAAATATGAGTACATTGATTCGTACATGAGGGTAACATGTACAACATAGCTCATAACCTATACATGTAGGAATTTGCCTGGCACTAGAGGGTAAAGTTTATAACATGGTTCATAACCCCTTCTAGTAGGCTTCACAATTTGCAAGGGCATAGGTCTTAGCACAAGTACTTAATAACTTATCACAATCCCCAAGGGCATAACCACATGAGAGCCCACCAATTCACTTGCAACAACATAGGCGCTTTACATGTTTTAAACACTGTTAAATGCATCCCTTTAATCATGATATAGTTATTCAACTCATAAGACATGCAATGGACCAACAATTTCTCAAGAACCCTAACCTAGACATTTTATCAAACACTTGGTGGGTGTGTAGTTCTAGGGTAAAACCACGTAATTCAAGAGTGAAAACATACAAGTAAATCCCATGTGAAACTACTAATAAACAACTTGTAACACCCTCAAGCAGCATACATCAAGACCTTTATAAAATCAAACATTAGATCCAAGATTTAGAGCTTAAAACATGCTAAAACAACAATACTTTCATGAACTCAAATCACTGTGCAGTAAATTTCTTAATATACAAAACACACATGTAAAATCATCTTTAAATCATGCAATTTAAGCAGAAAAGATTTTTGGTCACCATGGGTGAAAGGACCCAATGATTGAAATCAACATACCTTAGCTTTGGAGAATTTCTTGAAGAAGACTTTAATGGAGACTTGAAGTTGGAATGAAATCCTTAAGATTGGTTTTGAATTTCGAGACTTAAATCTTGAGAGAAATATTAGTCTACATGTTTGAGTAAGTATTGGGAAATGTTTTGGATGGTATGAGGGTAAAGTAAGGCTAAGTATAGGTATTTTCAAGTGTGGGAACCTTTCGGCCCATGACAACGACCAAAATAACATGGCTCCACGATGCGGATTGCTCACTGGAATTTGCATTTCTACACAAATGAGTTCTATAATAACAGGCATAAATTATTCATTCAAACTCGAAATGAAGTGAAACCAAGTGCGTTGGAAAGCTAAGGTAGTGGGCCACCTCATTCTTTATGCGAAGAGATATGCCCCTTTAAAGATGACCCTCCTAAATCACATTGAGATTCTTTGATTTTGGTACGGTTGCTCTAAAATTCAGGTTAGACCTATTTCCCACTCAATTTGATCCCCTGAAAAAGAATATGAAGTCAGAATTTTTAAATAACAAATGGATTTTTAGATATATAGAAATTATGATTCTGGGCATTTTCAAGGCACATTTTTAGGAACTTTTGAGAAACTGTGAAATTTTAGGTCTTCTTGATCCTGTCCTTTTAGATCTTGCTTTCCTTTCAGCCATTAGTCTCAATGACATCAACTTGTCCACTATAGTTCCTAATTTTCTTGCAAATTTCACAAATTTGACAGCCTAAGTGTCATGAGGTGCAACTTGTTTGGTCCATTTCCCAGTCAAATCTCTTTAGTACCAACTCTACATCAACTTTATTTATCTTTCATTGAAAAACATATGGGCACTTTGCCTAAATTTCTATATAAAAGTGTATTAAGAGAGTGGAGGCTTGGGGGAACAAGTTTCACTGGTTCCCTTCCAAATTCAATTTCTAACCTTCCAAGTTTAACAAAGCTTTTCTTATTTGATTGTAATTTCGGTGGACCTATTCCATTAGCTACAGGGGAAACTAACAAACTAGAGTATTCAGCCATGTCAAACAATAACTATATTGGCTTAATCCCGTTGTTTCATGAGGCTAAGAACCTCAGTTTCTTTGATCATTAAAATAAGAATGGTCCACTTTCTTTTGCTCAAACTCAATTAGCACTTCTCCTTTGCCTCCCGTTATTAAAGAAACTTGATCTTAATAATAGTCAATTTAAGTGGAGAAATCCATGAATTTCCAAATGCAAAACAATTAGACTGTGTGTAGTGCTAGTGCAAAACCATGCGATTCAAGAGTCAAATCATGTTAGAAAATTGAATGTAAAACATTCAATAAGTACTTGGTAATACCTTCAAGCAATATACATCAAAATCGTTCATCAAATCTTACAATAGACCTTGGTTATATAGCACAAAAAATAGCAAAACAGTCATAATTTCATAAACTCCAACATAGTGTGCAGTGATTTTCGTAATAAATGAGACCCAGAGTAAATCAACTTTAAATCATGCAATTTTTAAGAAAAGGAAGCTTGGGCATTATGGCTGAAAGGAACCCATGAAAGTAACTCACATAGCTTAGCTTTGGAGATGAACTTAATGAAAATTGGAGATGGAGACTTGAAGCTTGAGAGGAAATCCGTAGATCTAGAGAGGGTTTTGGGCACTTCAAATTTTTAGAGAAATATAAGATTGAGTGTTTTAGTGAATATTGGGGAATATCAAGGATGATTTAAGGGTAAAACAAGAATATGAAGTTAAATTTCTGAAATAATGCACGAATTTTGAGATATATAGAAATTATAATTCCGTGTACTTTCGAGGCAGATTTTCGGGAACTTTTTGGGGTCATTACAGGACATTCTAACCTAATCTCCCTTGAACTTTCAGACAACAAAATTTCAGGACAAGTACCCAGCTGGATTTGGAGTATTGATTTAAGTTACCTAAATCATTCTTGTAGTTTCTTAGAGTCTCTGGAGTAATCTTACTACATATCTACTTATAATTTGAATGTCATTGACTTGCATAACAACAGGATCAAGGGTGATATACCCATTCTATCTACTTCTTATAACTACTTTTCAATTGCCAATAATAAAATTATGAGATTAGTACCCTATAACATATGCGATCAAGATCAGCTTCAACTTCATGTATGAAATGACCCAAAAAATGCCCGAAAATGTGTCTTGAAAGTGTCCATAATCGTAATTTCCATATATCTCAAAATTAGTGTGATATATCGAAAATCTAACTTCATATTCATGATCAGGGAGGAAAATTGAGTGGGGGATGGGTCTAACCCCAATTTAAAATCAACCGTATCAAAATTTAGGATTTCCAAAATGCAATTTCCAGAGAGGTCATCGCGTCCCAGGTGTGACATGGCCAGAGCGCACCTCTATGTATTTTTTTTGCTTGTTTTTGTTGTTCAGTCCAAGGACTTTTGTTCTGGGGCCTAAGTCTTCCCATGCGCAAAAATACCTACGTTAGTCATATTTACCTTCATATCATACAAGATATTCCCCAAAACCTTCTCAAACACTTAGACAAGTATTTCACTCAAAATAAAGTGTCCCAAACTCATTTTCGGATTCAAGAAATTCAATCAAGCTTCAAATTCTCATCTCAATATTCATCAAGGAAATCTCAGAAGTTGAATTATGTAGGTTTTAACCATTCAGTCCTTTAACCCATGGTGTCTAAGCTCCCTTTTTAGATAAATTTCATGTTCCTAAGTTGATTTATGTATGGGTCTTACAACTATAAATTTGACTATGAACTATACTAGGGTTTCATAAAATTGTGACTGTTTAAGCATGTTTTGAGGTATGAATCTAGTATCTATTTTGAGATTTGATGAAAGGTTTCAAAGTATATTGCATGAGGGTATTACCAATTTTTAGTGGGGTGATTTACTTCAAGTTTTCTTACACGCTTTCTCTTGAATTGCATAATTTCGCACTACCATTACACATCCACCAACTGATTGATAAAATATCCGATTTACGGTTCTTGAGCTATTGATGATTTATTGGATGACCTATGACTTGAATAACTCTATGACGATGAAGGTAATGTATATATGTGTTGTTTTGATGAAACAGTTTTATAGTGTTGCAAGTTGACCACACCTTGTTGAGGGGGTGCTATATCTAAATCACCGTGGATTGTAAAGTGAGACAACCATCAACCAATTGAGCAGCTGAAACCTTAATCATTGTGGATGGTAAGGTGAGACAACCATCGACCAATTGAGGGGTATGTACCTCAATCGCCTCACCAAAGGGGTGGTAGGCATTGGACATGATAGCTTCTTACTATATATGTAATATATTTAATATAAGCATGTTTACTACGTAATATATTTTATATAAGAATGTTTACTTTAAGCATCACTCATGCATGCCATATTGTTATAACCTCGTTTATTGCCTAATTATGTATTTCGACTATGTTACCTATCTCTTGTTGCATTGCATACTGCATACTTAGCACAGTCAAATATATTCATGCATATTGTATGCCAACATGATGTTACCATATAGGAACCAGAAATCCACACGATCATCCTCATCCTACACATGGCTCGTACTATCTTCTCAAAGCAAGTTTGGTGAGTCCTTAACTCCGGGGATGATATATCTTGCTCTTATGCTTTGTAAAGATTTTTATTATCTATTTGTATGCTTTTGACTGTGAGGATAAGCCCGAAAAGTTGTCTTGGCCCCTGCACAATTCTAAGTGTATAGGTGTTATTGGACAATTTATGTAATGATTCTCTAAGCTTTGACTCTCTTTGAATCTTTGATGTTTTATGATATGAAAGAGTTCCCTCAGCCCCTTATCCTTGTTTTTATATTCTTCTTGTTGTTCAATTGCTTCTGTGACCAAGATGCATAATGATATGTTATGAGGCTTGTTTGGGGCCCCCTTTGGGTTCCCGATTCGCCATGTCACTCTAGGCACTAGGTTTGGGTGGTGAAAAACTTGGTATCAGAGTGCTAGGTTGTTAATTATCCTCAACATCCAACACACCACATAGATTAGAGTCTTGTTCATGGTTGTGAAATGCACCGCGACTATGAGCAAGAGGCTATAAGGTGTTTTTTGAAATGTTTCCCTTCTTCTTGATCTAGGTCATGCTACAGAAGTTAGGTAAGGTTTCCCCTTTAATAAATGGTCTTTGCTGTGCTAGATCATTTCTATCCCAAAAGTAAGAAGAGTCCACACTTTTGAAGAACAACCGGTTCATGAAGAGTTTGGGGATGCTGTTGCCATGCTAGCTCGAGCCATGACCAACCAAATAAACCCAGGTGACCAAGACCCTTATGCTCCTACTCCGGCATCTAAGGTAAGGGATTTAATGAGGATGAACCCACCAGAGTTCAATGGATCTAACGTGGATGAGGACCGACAAGAATTTATTGATGAGGCATAAAAGGTGTTGTCCACTATGGCTGTTAGATCTGAATAGAAGGCGGAGTTGGTGGCTTACCAACTCGAAGGGGTGGCCCAAATATGGTATAATCAATGTAAGAAGGAGAAGGGGAACAACAATATGATCCTTTGGGAGGAGTTTAAGATAGCTTTCCTCAACCAGTTCTTCCCTCGTGATCATAGGGAGGCCAAAATGATGGAGTTAGTGAATTTGAAGTAAGGATATATGATTACGAGGGAGTATGCCCTCAAGTCCAATCAACTCTATGAATATGCTCCACACTTGGTTGTCGACCCGAGGTTTAGAATGAATAAGTTTGTGGTGGGTGTATCTAATTTGGTGAATAAGGAGTGTCATGTCGCTATGTTGATAGGTGACATGGACTTGTCCTGCCTCATGACATGTTCCGAACAATTGTAGGGGGATGATTTGAGGAAGAGGAGAAGTGGTGAGGCCAAGAGGGACCGTTTTGATGGTAAGTTCCAAGGTCCCAAAGGTGGCTGATTTCATCAAGGCCAAAGATCTTCACATGCTCCTAATAGGAGGTTTTCCAATGACTACCCAAGGGTCCAAGGTTGTTGTGATGTGGTTCCTAATGCTATGTGTCCAAAATCTGGTAGAGACCATAATGGTCCATGCATGAGGGACACTAATGCTAGCTATAGTTGTGGAAAAGTGGGTCACAAGAAAGTTTATTGTCCTCGTAATCAAAACAAGGTTAAAGATGTTTGTCCATATGTCCGAGGTGCAAATATGGTTCCTTTGGGTAGAGGAAGCAGGCAAGGTGGTACCTCAAGGCACAATTGGTTCAATGCAATCCAAGGGAGGCAAGTGATTGATGAGGTACCGATGTCATCACTGGTATGTTAAAAGGTTTTGATTTTGATGTGTATGCATTGATAGCCCCGGGTGCCACTCTTTCTTTTGTTACTCTTTTTTGTTGCCAAAAAGTTTCATATTGAACTTGAATTGCTGTGTGAGTCTTATGAGGTGCCTACTCACATTGGTGCATCTATTGTTGCTTGAAAGGTCTATAGAAATTGTCCCGCATGCATATTGCATAAAATATTTCCTTGTGATCTTGTTGAGTTGAATATAGTGGATTTTGATGTCATTCTTGGGATGGATTAGTTGCATGCATATTATGCCTCTATTGATTGTAGAACCCGTAGGGTAAAGTCCCAATTCCAAAATAAACTCCTCGTAAAGTGGGAGACTCATGATGTGGTGGTCAAGAGTAGGTTCATCTCATATATTAAATCCCAAAAGTTGATCTCTAAGGTGTTCTCTATCATCCTGCGAGGGTTAGGGATGTTGAGTCCAAGGTCCTTCCTATAGAGTCGGTTCCAATGGTAAATGAGATTCTTGATGTATTTCCTAATAACCTTCGTAGTGTTCCTCCCAAAAGGGAAATAGACTTTGGTATAGACCTCCCTCCTGATATGCAACCCATTTCTATTCCCCCTTACTGTATGGCCCCAGCGGAGTTAAAGAAGTTGAAGGAGCAATTGAGGGACATGTTGGAGAAGAGTTTTAGTAGGCCTAGCCAATCACCTTAGGGTGCACCAGTTTTTTTTGTGAAGACAAAGTATGGTTCTCTTAGGATGTGCATTGAATACCGACAACTTAATAGAGTCACAATCAAGATTAAGTATCCTCTACCAAGGATTAATGATTTATTTGACCAACTTCATGCGGCTAGTCACTTCTTTAAGATTGATCTTCGATCTGGGTATCATCAAGTAAAGGTGAGGGAGTGTGACATTCTCCAGACGACCTTTCGGACTAGGCATGAGCATTATGAGTTTGTGGTTATGTCGTTTGGGTTGACCATTGCGTCAATTATCTTTATGGATCTTATGAATATGGTCTCCAAACCCTACCTTGATTGTTTATGGTGGATTTCATTGATGATATTTTGATCTATTCCCATAGTGAGGAAGAGTATGTGAGCCATTTGAGGGTGGTAATACTAAAATTGAAGGAAGAGAAATTGTATGCCAAGTATGAAAAATGTTAATTTTTTGTTGAAAGAGGTTGCCTTCTTAGGTCATGTGGTGTCGGGGGATAGTATTAAGGTGGATCCTAAAAAGATGAAAGTGATTAGAGATTAGCCTAGACCTTTGACTCCATTGGATATTAAAAGTTTCTTGGGCTTAGTGGGTTACTACCAGATGTTTGTGAATGGGTTCTCTATTATTGCTTCTCCCATGACTAAGTTGGATCAAAAGAAGGCTAAATTTTTATGGACCGATGAGTGTGAAAAACATTTCCAAACCTTGAACGATAAGCTTGTCTTTGCTCCTATCTTGTCTCTACTGGAAGGTTTGGAAGGGTTTGTTGTGTATTATGATGCCTCATGAATTGGTTTGGGTTGTGTTTTGATGCAAAATGGTAAGGTGATAATCTATGCTTCTAGACAACTCAACGTACGTGAATATAATTATCCTACGGTCTCTTACTACACATGCAATACATTCTATATAAGCATGTTTACTTTAAGCATCATTCATACATGTCATATTGTTATATGCTCATTTGTTGCCTAATTATGCATTTCTACTATGTTACCTATCTCTTGTTGCTTTGTATCCTATATACTTAGTACATTAAAACCTACCAATGCATACTCTATGCCTACATGATATTACCATGTAGGAACCAAAACTCCTTCTGACCATCCTCATCCTCCCCGTGGCTAGTACCATCTTCTAGAAGCAAGTTTGGTGAGTCCTCAACTCTAGGAATGATATCTCTTGCTCTTATGTTATGTAAAGATTTTCCTTATCTATTTGTACGCTTTTGACTATGAGGGTGAGCCAGGCAAGTTATCTTGGCACCTGCTCAATTCTAAGTGTAGAGGTATTGTTGACAACTTATGTAATGATGCTATGAGCTTTGACTCTCTTTGACTCTTCGATATTTTATGATATGAAAGACTTCCCTTAGCCCCTTCTTGTTTTATACTCTTGTTGTTGTTCAATTTCTTCTGCGATGAAAGATGTGTAATGATACCTTATGAGGCTTGTTTGAGGTCTCCTTTGGGTTACCTATTTGCCGTGTCACATCTAAGCCCTAGGATTGGGTTGTGACAATGTCAAACAATTTCATAAACAACAAAATATCTCCATGTCTATTCTAAAAGGCTGAACATATGTGAATGTTGTGTATAGGGTGAAACAACATTATTCCTGTTACATTTTTGTCCAATTGCAATTTGGAAACTTTAGACCTTAGCAGAAATAACATAGAAGGAAAAGTTCCATGATCCCCAGGAAAGATATGCCTTTCTAGGCATTGGAAACAATAATATAAGAGGTACACATCGATGCATGTTGAAAAAATTACCCAATTTGCTCATCTAAGTTTTATGGAGATCTCCAATGTCATATAGCTAATAAAACATGGACAAAGCTTCAAATTATTGATATTGCTTCCAATAGTTTCGGGAGTGCACTGCTACCACATTGCTTCTCGAGCAGCAATCCAGAGCCACATTTCCACTATTTGCAATCCAGGCTCTGTTTTATATACTTTCTGCATAGCTACACACATGTCTTCTTCTTTCTCTGTTTTTTTTAAATTTCCTGCACTGTGGCATTGCTGGACAACTGTTCTATTTTCTTAAATTTCTGCGCAGCTACACAAAAGTTACTTTCTCTATTTTACAATTTCAGCACTTCTACATTACTGGACAACCTCTCTATTTTTTAATTTTCTGCAAATAACTAGCATTTGGATTCTTGGTAAATGATGCTTGTCTCTACAACTAATCAAATGATGCTTGTCTCTAAAACTAATCAAGGACCAAATCATTCTCGTCTCTAAAGACATTCAAGGACCAGGTTGTTCCCGTCCCTTAAACTAACTAAGGACCAGGATGTCCTTGTCTCTAAAGATTATTAGGACCTGTGGCTAAACATATCTAACCTCCTAGTATGATATTCCCAAGACCATTTAACGACCATTGGTGTAGTATCTAAAAGGATTTTAGCAGCCTTATTTTCCCCCATCTCAAAAACCATTTAACGACTTGTTGTTCTCCTCCGTCATTGTTGACATTTAGCAAAGAAGGTTGTTACAACGGGCGACTACCAAACTTTTTTAGGTCTTAAATGCTCATTTAGGATGGATTCCGACTTTTTGGGACCAAATTTCCTTTCCATAAAGATTGTTTTTCTTGTAGTGAATGGCTCCTAAATGTCATTGAACATTTATTCTCTTAGGCTTCCTCCACCTTCCCTATCTTACCAAGGCCCTCAATTCTAACAAGTAAGGGTTAAGATCTTGCTTTGCTTTTACGTTATCGACCAAGGAAGATGTTTAACCATCAACAACCACAATACCACTATTATCAACCTCTTCCAACCTAATCCCCAATCTAGCCAACTGGTGATCCTCTCTAGCCACCTCTTTGCCCCCAAAATCAACATAAGGTAGGCTACCCATAGACACCCTACTCAAAGCATCATCCACAAAATTAACCTTGCTGGGATGAAACTGCATACTCATATCGTAATCCTTAAGGAGTTCTAACCACCTTTGTTGCCTCAAGTTGAGATCTTGATACATAGAGGCGCGCCCTGGCCGCATAGCTCCAGGGACACGAAACCTCTCTGGAAATTGCATTTTGTCAATTTCAAATTTATATATGGTTGCTCTAAAATAAGGGTTAGACCCGTTTTTCACTCAGTTTTGCCCCCTAATCATGAATATGAAGTCGGACTTTTGTTATCACGCACAGATTTTGAGATATATGGAAATTACAATTATGGGCACTTCCGAGGCATATTTTTGGGCATTTTTTTAGGTTATTTCAGTATCTCCCTCTTGGGAACGTTGTTACCCGAATGTAAAAGAACTTATATAAGAGAAATAAGAAATATAATTTCAGTCCACACAAGAATGCAACAATGCACTTAAACCTCATTTCAAAAATCACAACATAAGTCTCAAATTACCATGAACTAGTCAATATAAAAATGAATGCATGCAAATTTCATAGGGGCTGAAACATAAAACTTAAAATCACATAGGGAACTTATGTCACACCCTACCATCCATGGTGATTGAGGTATCAACCCTTCAATTGGTTAATGGTTGTCTCACCCTACCATCTATGGTAATTGAGGTATCAATCCCTCAATTGGTTGATGGTTGTCTCCCCTACCATCATTGGTGATTGTGGTATCAACTCCTCAATGTGTTGATGGTCGTCTCACCCTACAATCCATAGTGATTGAGTCCTCTTCTTCTTAATTTGGGGGTAAGTAGGAATGTTCTTAGAGAAGAAAAACACACAACACAACAATTTTTCTCATATTCTTGCCCATACAAGTTACTGGTTAGAAAAGTTAATCAAGAAATAGTGGAAGGTAAGAGTCCTGGATTCATATAACTTTTAAGAGGTTGTTGAAAGCTTCAAGAGGTTAGTAATATTTTATAGAGATTTGGTAATCATTCGTGATACTATTATATTATTTTGTTATAATTTATGAATTTTGATCTTTTTATTTGCTTCTGCTATATGATTTTTAGCAGATCTATCATATGAAAAAAATGATTAAGCTACAGTAGGAGTCTAGGAATTAATGAAAAATCAATTCCTGTGATAATAATGTCATCTTAAACATACCAACAAAAGAATACAACCGGTACATATTTTTCTGAAGAAACAAAGATGAGTCACATTTACTCTTTTCAAAAGACAAGTAAAGCAAAGTAGATCGAACCTTGTCACACCAAGCTCGGGGAGCTTGTTTCAATCTATGCATTGACCACATCAACTTGTAAACATTTTGAAATGACCCTAAAAAGTACCCGAAAATGTGCCTTGAAAGTGTCTGGAATCATAATTTCCATACATCTCAAAATTCATGTGTGATATCGAAAATCCAACTTCATATACTTGTTCAGGAGGTCAAACTGAGTAGAAAATGGGTCTCCCAATTTAAGAACAACCGTATCAAAATTCAAAAATCACAAAATGCAATTTCCAGATAGCTTTTCACGCCCCTGGCGCGACGCACCAAGAGCGCGCCTCAGTACAAGTTCTGCCCTATTTTTCTTGTCCGGTCCAAGACTTTTAGATCTTGGCCTAATTATTGGCATGCATGAAATTGCCTATACTTAGCCTAATTTCACACTCATATCATTAAAGTTATTCCCAAATACTCAATCAAACACATAGCCAATACTTCATCTCCTAAATTTAAGTCTCAATCTCATCCAGATTTCAAGATTCTCACCCAAGCTTCAGGTCTCCATCTCTAATCTTTATCAATCTATGCTCTCAAGCTAAGGTATGTGGGATTCTTTCATGCATTACTTTCACCCATGATGCCCAAACTCTCTTTTACCTAAAATTACATGATTTAAAGTTGGTTTACTCATGGATCTTATCTATTATGAATTTCACTACACATTATGTTAGGGTTTTGTGAAATTATGACTGTTTTAGCATGTTTGAAGGTATGTATCTAAGATCTAATGTGAGATTTTAATGAAGGGTTTTGATGTGTATTGTTTGAGGGTATTACTAAGTGTCCATTGATGATTTTACAATGAATTTTTTGTAGGATTTCACTCTTGCATTGCATTTTACACTAGCACTATACACCTACCAAGTGTTTGATAAAATATACGGTTATAGTTTTCTTTAGGAATTGAAGGCTCAATGTATGTCATATGAGTTGAATGACTATATGATGATGAAAGAAATGTATGCAAATGATATTATCTTTATGATGTGGGGAAAATGGCCAAGCCTCACTCGGATGATTTTAGGCCCGGGTAACCTTATTGAGTGGTTTGTACCTCGATCACCTTGCTCGGAGGTGGCATTCTCGAGCAACCTTGTCGAGGGATTCGTACCTTGATAACCATGTTGGGGGGTTTGTACTCTATCAACCACATTGGGAGGTTTGTACCTCATAAACCACATGAAGGGGTTTAAGCCTAATGCACCTGTCTAAAGAGGTGGTAGGCCTTGGATTTGCACTAAAGTGGTCTCTCCTTACAGATGGATTATAGTCTATATAAGCATGGTTTTACTTCAAGCATCATTCATACATGCCATATTTTTATATGATTATTCATTGCCTATGTTATGTATTTTAATTATAGTGCTTATAACTTATTGCATTGCTCCTACATACTTAGTACATTAAAACGTACTAACGCATACTCTATGCCTACATGACATTAACATGTAGGAATCGGAGCCCCATTTGAGCATTCCCATTCACGTGGCTAGTACAATTCTATTAAAGCTTATTGGTGAGTCCTCCACTCTGGGGGCATTTGTTATTTCTCATGTTATGTACTAATACTACTTTTCTTTCATTTAAATGTTGACTATGAGGGGGAGTCCGATTGCATTTCTTGGCCGCCACTCTTATCTATGTAGTAGAGGTGTTATTGGACATTTCATGTGTAAGGTTATAAGTTGAACTCTATCTTAACTCTTGTTGTAATGATATGAATGATGTTCCTCAGCCCCGGTTATCCCTATTTCAATTCTTGTAGCTATTTTACTGCTTCTACGACCAAGGATGTGTAATGATGTGCTAAGAGGTTTGTTTAGGATCCCTTCAGATTTCACTTTCGCCGTTTCACGTCTAAGACCTAGACTTGAAGTCGTGACACATTTGATATAGTTGATGAAAACAAATCAAGTAGAGGTTTGACATAAATATCTTATTTGAGATCATCATAGACAAAAGCATTTTTTTACATCTATTTGATGAAGTAGCTAATCTTGTGACAAACTTGGTATCAGAGCACTAGGTTGTTCGATCCTAAGAGTTTAACACACCGCGTCGATTAGAGTTTTTTTATGGTTGTGTTGTGCACCACAACTATGAGCTAGAGGCTATGAGGTGTTTAGGAAATGTTTTCCTTCTTTTTATTCCATTTTGTGCTATAGAAGTTGAGGTAAGGTTTTCTCCCTAATGATTATCCTTTCCTATGCTAGATTATTCCTAACACAAGAGGGAGACGACCCCGCACACCCGAATGGCAACTGACCAACGGAGAGCTTCGGGATCCTCTCACTTTGCTTGCACAAGTTGTGGCTAACCAAGCAAATCAAGGGGCCCAAGCCCAACATGCTCCTACACCAGCATCTCGTGTGAGAGATTTCATGAGGATAAATCACTCGGAATTCCATGGTTCAAAGGTGAGTGAGGACCTTTAACAGTTAATTGATGAAGTCTATAAGATTTTGGCTATCATAGGTGTGAGTTCAAAGAATAAGGTAGAGTTAGTGGCCTACCAACTCAAAGGAGTAGCACAAATATGGTACAATCAATAGAAGGAGGATAAGGGAGTCAATAATGTGGTTTATAGGAAGAGTTTAAGACGGCCTTTCTTAATCGGTTCTTCGCTTTTGAGTGGGAATCTAAGTTAGTGGAATTTATGAATTTGAGACAAGGGTCTATGAGTGTGAGAGTTTATGCCCTCAAGTTCAATCAACTTTCAAAGTATGCTCCACATTTGGCGAATGACTCAATGTCTAGGATGAACAAATTTGTGATGGGTGTTTCCAACTGGGTGAGTGAGGAGTGCTAGTCCTCCATGTTGATTAGTAACATGGACTTGTTCCATTTCATGACCTATGCCGAACAAATGGAAGAGAAAAGTTGAGGAATAGGAGGAGTTTTGAGTCCAAAAGGGCCCGTTTGAAGGGAAGTTCCATAGTCTAAAGGGTTGTCGGTTCCATCAAGGACAAGGTTCTTCTCATGCATTACAAAAGAGGGTTGCCAATGATTTCCAAGAGTTCAAGGTTTTGGAGGTATGGTTCCTAATAGTGGGTGTCCAAAATGTGGTCATAGTGGCCCGTTCTTGAGGGAAACTAATGCTTGCTATGATTGTGGGGATGTTGGGCATAAGGTGATGGATTGCTGCGGAAATCGCAAAAAGGGTAAGGAGGTTCATCCACAAGGTGCTACGTGGTTCCTTTGGGAAGAGGTGGCCGACCATATGATGCTCGAAAGCACAATAGGTTTTATATTTTGCATGGGATGCAAGAGGTTAATGAGGTGCCCGATATTGTTATCAATATGTTGAAAATCTTTGATTTTGATATGTATAAATCAATTAATCCGGGTGCCACTCGTTATTTTATTACTGCCTTTGTTGCCAAAAAGTTTATTGTTGACCCCGAGTTGTTATATGAGTCATATGAAGTTTCTACTCCTATTGTTGCATCTATTGTTGCTAGGAAGGTTTATAGAAATTGTCCCATTTGCATTTTGCATAAAGTATTTCCTTGTGATCTTGTTGAGTTGGACATGGTTGATTTTAATGTCCTTCTTGGGATGAATTGGTTGCTTGCATATTATGCTTCTATTAATTGTAGAATCTGTAGGGTAAAATTCCAATTCAAAAATGAACCCATCCTAAAGTGGTAGAGTCACGATGTGGTGGTGAAAGGCAGATTCATTTCTTGCATTAAACCTCGTAATTTAATCTCTAAAGGGTGTATTTATCATCTTGTGAGGGTTGGGGATGTGGAGTACAAAGTCCTTCTCATAGAGTTGGTTCTAGTTGTAAATGAGTTTCTTGATGTCTTTCCAAATGACCTGTCCGGCCTTCCATTCAAAAGGGAAATAGATTTTGGTATAGACCTCCTCCCTGATACTTAACCTATCTCTATTCCCCCTTACCATATGGCCGTGGCGGAGTTAAGGTGTTCTATTGCTTCTCGTATGACAAAATTGACTCAAAAGAATGCCAAGTTTGTATGGACCGATGAGTGTGAGAGAAGCTTCGAAACATTGAAAGATAAGTTTGTGTCTGCTCCTATATTGTCACTACTGGAAGGGCTACAGAGATTTTTTGTGTATTGTGATACTTGTAGAGTTGTTTTAGGTTGTGTTCTAATGCAAAATGGAAAGGTCATAGCCTATGCTTCTAGGCAATTCAAGGTGCATGAAAAGAACTACCCTACCCATGATTATGAATAAGCCATCGTGGTATTTGTAGTAATGATATGGCGTCATTATTTGCATGGGGTGTATGTTGATGTATTCACCAATCATAAGAGCCTCCAATATATTTTCACTCTAAAGGATCTTAACTTGAGGCAAAGAAGGTGGTTAGAACTTCGTAAGAATTATGATAGAGTGTGCATTATCATCCAGGCAACACTAATGTTGTGGCAGATGCTTTGAGTAGGGTGTCCTTAGGTAGCCTAGCTCATGTTGATGATGGTTGCAAGGAGGTGGCTAGGGAGGTCCATCGGTTGGCTAGGTTGGGAGTTAGGTTGGAAGGAGTTGATAATGGTAGTGTTGTTGTTGATGGTTCTAAATCTTCATTGGTTGAGGAGGTGAAAACTAAGTAAGATCTTGACCTCGCTTTGTTGGAATTGAAAACATTGGTAAACGAAGGTAAGGTAGACGTTTTCTCCCAAGGGGGAGATTGTGTCCTTCGATATCAAGGTAGGTTGCATGTCCCTTGTGTTGATGGATTGAGAGAAAAGATTCTCGACGAGGCTCATTTCTTCGTATTGAATTCACCCTGGGTCTACTAAAATGTATAGGGATTTGAGGGAGTTGTATTGGTGGGGAATCATGAAGAGGGATAGTTGCAAACAAGTCAAAGTATGAACATCAAAGGCCAGGTGGCCTAACCCAAAACATAGAGATTACTACTTTGAAGTGTAAGAGATTAATATGGATTTTTTGGTTGGTTTACCCAAGACTAGAAAGGGTTTTGATTACATATGGGTTGTGGTTGATAGGATGACAAAATCATCTCACTTTCTACTGATTAAGACTACATATGGTGCTAAACAGTATGCTAGGTTGTACATTTATGACTTGGTGAGATTTCATGGGGTTCCTTTACCCGTCATATCGAATCGTGGTGCATATTTCACTTTACACTTTTGGAGGTCTTTCCAAAGAGGTCTTGGAACTAAAGTTAAGCTTAGTATGGCCTTTCACCCTCAAATGGATGGCCAAGCCGAAAGAACTATAAAAACACTTGAGGACATGCTTAGGGCTTGTTTATTGAAGATTAAGGTTAGATTAGATGATCATCTTCTATTGATTGAGTTGGCGTACAACAATAGCTATTATTCTTGCATCGGTATGGCTCCTTTTGAAGCTCGCCATGGTAGACATTGTAGATCATTGGTTGGGTTGTTTGAAGTTGGTAAGGTGGCTTTAATGGGTTTGGATCTTGTTATGGATGCTATGGAGAAGGTAAGGATCATTAGAGAAAGGTTGAAAATATCCCAAAGTCGCCAAAAGTCTTATGCCGATGTGAGGAGAAGGAATCTTGAATTAAAGGTTAGTGGTTGGGTTTATTTGAAGGTGTCATCCATGAAGGGTATGGTCCATTTTGGTAAGAAGGGCATGTTAAGCACTAGATATGTAGGTCCTTATAGTGTGATGAATAGGATTGGCAAGTATGCCTACGAGTTGGATTTGCCTAGAGAAATGGAATTGGTTCATCTGGTCTTTCACGTGTCTATGTTGAGAAAGTGTGTGGGTGATACCAATGTTATTATGCCTCTTGATTTTGTGCGGGTAGTTGAAGACAACATGAAATATGAAGAGGTTCTAGTAGATATCTTGGATAGGCATGTGAAGAGGTTGAGGAAGAAGGAAGTTGCTTCGGTTAAGGTCCTTTGGAGGAACCAAAAAGTCGAAAGTGCTACTTGAGAGGCCGAAGTGGATATGCAAAGGCGATACCCTTATCTCTTCTACTCCACTCAAGCTTAAGGTATTGATCTAAGTCCTTTATATGATCTCAATTCTTAAGTTTAGCCCGCATGTCATTGCATCCATTCATGTTTAAATTGAGAAGTTCATGATGATTTTACACTTATGATGAGATTTTTGAAATAATGTTTAAGTGCATTGTTTCATCCTTATGTGGGCTGAAAGTGTCTTGTTTGAATCTCTCATATTCGTTTCTTTGGCATTTGTGGATGAATGTTCCCAAGGGGGAGGTATCGAAATGACCCTAAAAAGTGCCCGAAAATGTTCCTCGAAACTGCCCTGAATCATAATTTTCATATATCTCAAAATTCATTTGTGATATCGAAAATCCTACTTTATATTCTTGTTCAAGAGGTCAAATTGTATGGGTGATTTGTCTAACCCCAATTTAGTAACAACTATATAAAAATTTAAAAATCGCAAAATGCGATTTCCAGAGAGCTTTTCTCGTCCCTAGCGTGACACGCCAAGGGCGCACCTCAGTACAAGTTTTGCCCAGTTTTTCTTTTCTAGTCCCAGAATTTTGGGTCTTGGGCCTAAGTTTTTCCATGCGTAAAATTGCCTGTACTTAGCCTTATTTCATGCTCATATCATTCAAATATTCCCAAATACTCACTCAAACACAGAGCCAATATTTCATCTCCTAAATTCAAGTCTCAAACTCATCTAGATTTCAAGGTTCTAACTCAACATTCAAGTCTCCATCACCAATCTTCATCAAGCTATTCTCCCAAGCTAAGGTATGTGGGTTTCTTTTGTGGGTTCCTATCACCCATGATGCCCAAGATCTCTTTTACCCAAAATTGAATGATTTAAAGTTAGTTTACTCATGCATCTTATCTATTATGAATTTCACTACATACTATGTTGGGGCTTCATGAAATTGTGACTGTTTTAGCATGTTTGAAGCTATGAATCTAAGATTTAATGTGAGATTTTGATGAAAGGTTTTGATGTGTATTGTTTGAGGGTGTTACCAAGTATCTACTAATGGTTTTACAATGAATTTTATAGCATGATTTCATTCATGAATTTCATGGTTTTACACTATTACTACACACCCGCCAAGTGTTTGATAAAAGGTCTGATTATGGTTTTCTTGAGGAATTGAAGGTTCAATGCATGTCTTATGAGTTGAATAACTATATGATGATGAAAAATGTACGTATATGATATTATCTCTATGATGTGAAGAAAATAACCAAGCCTCACTTGGAAGGTTGTGGGCCCGGTAAGCTTTTTGAGAGTTTTGTACCTAAATCGTCTCGCTCGGGAGGTAGCAGGCTTGTGCAATCGTGTCGAGGGGTTTGTACCTTGATAACCACGTTGGGGGGTTTGTACTCCATCAACCACGTTGGGGGATTTCTACCTCATCTAACACATGAAGGGATTTGTACCTCATGTGCCTCTCTAAGGAAGTGGCAGGCCTTAGATTTGCACTAAAGTGGTCTCTTCTTACAGATGGATTATATATGGTTATACTTCATGCATCGTTTATACATGTTATATTGTATTTGCTTATTCATTACCTATGTTATCCATTTTGATTATAGTGCTTCTCACTTGTTACATTGCACCCTACATACTTAGTATATTTCAACATACTAACGCATACGCTATGCCTACATGATGTCACCATTTAGGAACCGGAGCCCCACTTGAGCATCCCCATCCACGTGGCTAGTATGATTCCACTAAGCTTGTTGGTGAGTCCACCATTCCAGGGACATTGTTTATTGTCTCATATTATGTACAAGACTACTTTTCTTTCATGTAAATGTTTACTATGAGAGTGAGCGATCGTGAAGAGGCTTAAAAGTGAGTAGGACTTGATGAAATCTCAGATTCTGGTTGAGGAGTAGTCTTAGATGGGGATCAATTTTTGGATTTAAAGTTGGATGACATCATTAATACATAAATCCAGATTTGAACCACTTAGAAGAAGACAAATCTTCAGAAGTAGGAAGAACAAAACAAACAGAGGATCCCAACATGAGTAGGAAAGAAATATTGATTTTCAAAGAAAATAGCATTTTTTGGAAACACCAAATTTGTTAGAACTTGGATCATAACAAATAAAATCTTTTCGAGAAGTACTATAACCCATAAAAGCACATTTGGTAGACTGAACTAAAAGTTTATTGCATTAGAAGGAGGAAGATATGCAAAACAAACATAGCCAAATATATGCAAATTATCATAGGTTGGATTTGATGATAAAGAACGCCATTTTTTATTTTTTAAGAAAATGTTTTCTAAAAATTTTATAAACCAACCATAGGAAAACAACAAAACAATTTCCATAAAATATTTCCATCCATACAAAACACACGCCATATAATACCATAAAGTAATATGACTGGTGAACTAAAAAGTAAGCCCACAAAATATGTCCATAGAATATTCATCCATACAAAGTAAGTGTTCACAAGCAACACCAATGCTACAAAATGGAAGCATTTCATGAACTTGCCTAGGAAATAATCAATTCATTACTATGATGGAGCAACACCAATTTAGAAATTCACAAGTTGTTGTTGTTTCTTAAAAAACCTTTTTACCTCCTCCCAATGCCAACATGAGAGAAGGATTTATCTATTGCATGACCGACCAAATTAGTTACTGACAGTTAAAAAAATAACATATTTAGGGTTATGAAAATCATCTAGGGGTTGTGCAACGTGATACAACTAAAAATGATTTTTTTTGGCTCCTAGTAGTTATTTTTCAAACAAATTATGGAATATGGACCATGTTTAACTCCCGACGAGTATCGATGCTGATGGAAATAAGTTCTTGCTTGTTGTCACCAGGATTCAGGTCGCAAGTTCATGTAATAACTATATATGAAACATACTCACTAACATTTTTCATAAACTAGTTTTTGGACACTGCATTACACATATTATCCATTGTAATTAGTAAACTAAGTCACACTATATTTATTTGAGCAAGTCTTACTCACTAGTGGTGCGTTTTAAAGCCATGCAGACATAGATCTAAAGTAGAAAATATAACTAGCGCACAAAACCGTTACAAATGTTATTAAAGGCACTTTTGTGTAGGCCTTTTCTAAGTGGGCTAGAGTTCAATTGAGTTTAGGAAAATCTTAATATGGCAAGCTAAACCTCAGTGCTGAGTTTACGCAAATCTTATGCAAAGGTACAAATCTTAATAAGGATATTAAGTCCATAGAGGGGATGTACGTCATAATAGTGATATTCCATATCGATAAAATACATGAGAAATACTAGATATATAAGTAAGCAAGCAATACCCACTATTGATTCTTTCAAGCCCCAAGTGAAACACCCCAAAAATGTGCTTCGAAAATGCTCACAATCATAATTTTCATATATCTCAAAATCCATGCATCACAACAAAATTTGACTTCATATTCTCGATCAGGGAAAAAAATTAAGTGCGTAATGTTTATAACCCCGATTTTAGAGGACCCATAGTGAAAAATATTTTTCGGTAATTTTCTTTACCTAGTGTTTGTCTGCGGCCTACAAGCGATGCTCCAGGGGCATGGGGCAGTACAAACTAGGCCTGCGCGATGGGTCCGCATTGTGCCAAGGACGCGGACCAGTGTAAGTTTTTTCATGGATTTTCTATCTCGGCCAAAGGCATTGGGGTCATAGCCCCATGTGCACTTATGCGTGAAAATGCCTATAATTAGCCATTTTTCAACTCTATATCACTCAAGACCCTCTCAAAAAACCTCTCAAAGACTTTACAAATATTTTACCCAAATTCAACTGTCGTAAGCTTAATTTTGGATCTCAAGAAATCTATTCAAGCTTCATGTCTCCTTCAAGTCCTACATTAAGGAATACCCAAATTTAGGTATATGAATTTCATCCATTGGGTCCTTTCACCCATAGAGTCCAACCTTCCTATTTTATGTAAATTGCACGATTTTAAGTTGTATTACTTATGAGTATCTGTTATTATGAAATATGAGCATGAAATATGTTGGATTTTGTCAAATATTGTTTGTTATGCATAAATATCTATTTTGAGCTTATACTATGAAGTAATCTATGTCTATTAAGACTATACATGATTCAAGCTATGAAAACTATGAACTATTATGAAGTTTTGATATGATTTGCAAGTTACACATGATGGGGTTTTACCATGATGTTGATGGGCTGATTTACATGACTTTAAGATGCATTTATTTCATTATTTCATGATTATACTCTTGCATTTTGCATGATTTGAAAATGTACTCATATATGCCCACCAAGTGTTCGATGAAATGTCAAGTCAAGAATTCTCAAGTTATTTACATGTTTTACAAGTCAAGTGACTTCATGGGGAATAAAGGTTATTAAGTAGGTTATGAATTCGTGAAATTATCATTGTTTATGAAAGTATGAAGCTAAGCCCAATTTTCAAGATCTTTACCTCTTATGAGCTTTTCATGTCAAAGCAAGGGTTCATGTATGATTATGATCTATTCTTATGTTTCAAGTTTGACTCACCATTAGAGGTCAAGTATGTTTAAGAGCTACTCATGTCATGTTTCTATGTTTATTACTAGTTATTAAATTTATGATTATTTCAAGTATTCCATGGGATTAGACTTTAGTACCGATGGATTAGATATCGGCGTGGACTATCTTCAATGGTCCATACTGCTTTCCTCAAACTATATGCCAACATCGGATTATGTTATACCCTTGCTATAAAAATGGATCCATTTAGTACACTTTATCATGAAATCCACCCCGAAATGGGATGGGTACCCGTAAGGTAGGTTGCTTTTCCGAAAAGGGATGGGCTCCCATAAGGTGAAGTATGGTTTACCCTGGCAAGTAGAACACCTCTTTACCGATGAGAGGTAATCATCAGGATTTCAAGTTTTAGCTCGCTTGGTCTTATTCCTTTTCGGTTGAGGTCTTTTCCCACACATGTATCATGTTCTCTGTAAGTTGAATGATTTACAAACATTTTAACTTCAAGCATTAACCATGAATGCCATATTGAAATCTCCCTTATCTATTTCCTATTACTATGCATTTTGACTATGTTGGCTTATATCTTATTGCATTACATTCAACATACTTAGTACATTCAAATGTACTAATGCATACCTTTGCTACATGACCGCACCATGTAGGGACCAGAGTTCCTATTGATTATTCTCCATGAGGCTAGTACGATCTATTGAAGAAAGCTTTGGTGAGTCCTCAAGTTCGGAGAAACTATCTTTACTACTCTTGCTATGTTGAGACTTCTTTTGTTGAATGCTTGTTATTATGATGGTGAGCTCGGAAAGTGTCTTGGCCCCCGCTCCATTCTATGTTCAGAGGTGTTGTTGGAATATTATGATGTAATTATGATATAATCTTGACACTTTATGCTTTTATGATTATCGAAGACTTCCCCTAGTCCTGCTTCCCTTCTTATATTATCACTTCTTGTTGCTTATTTTGCTTCCGTGACCAAGGATGTGTGATTGATATGCTAAGAAGCTTGTTTGGGTCCCTTTAGGTTCCCATTCGCCATGTCACGTCTAGGCCCTAAGCTTGCGTCATGACACTAAGAGGGTACCCTTAGTGATGTTCTCAAGCTCATGGAGGATACCCTTTGTCGCGACCCAACCCAGGGACCGTGATTAGTGCCGATTGGGCACCCAGACAAACACTAAACCGGATTTCCAACTATAATAGCTAAGGAATCTATCAAAATTTAGGTAGAGTTTCCTCTGTTTTACGGACTAACCAAACCTGTAAACAGCAACACCAGCATACAGCAAAAATCTATACACATATATATATGCGGGCCGACAAGGTCCCGCTGCGGTAGAACCGCCCAACAAATATATCATACATACATAGTCATACCACAGGCAATATCACACACCCACATGTATCCACAGACCTCTACACATATGATCTGGATCCTAGGATGGGACAGGGCCTCATCATACCCTCGAATATACATAAATGCGAAATACAGGAAATAAGTGTACATGTATATACCAAAAATCTGCTCCTAAGGCAAAGGGAGCACTTCACTGGTAGACAGAGATCCTAAGAAGGTGGCTCTCTATCTTGTGCGTCAGTACCTACAGGCATGAAACGCAACCCCCGAAGGAAGGGGATCAGTACGAAATATGTACCGAATATGTAAAGCGGAAAGTACAAAATATAAATGAGAGTAATAATCCCAATAAAAATATATGAGTGAAACCTGCATGCAAACATCAAACTAATTCTTTATTTAAAATATCAAAGTAATGCATATAGGACGGGAACGATGGCGACCTCCAAACTCGTGCCATACCACAGTATAACACCAGAAATTTCATATCCCCGAAATCTCCAACACAAGTCCCAACTGTAGCATAAGTGAGCCTTGGCAAATAGCGGCCTAGCACTCACGTCATAGGATAGGTGAGCGGAGGCGAACAGAGGCCAAGAACTCACGTATCGTAATGTGTAGAGGTCATCATGACCGATAAGTGAGCCGAGGCGAACAGCGGCCAAGCACTCACGTGAGTCGGGGTGAACGAGGCCCAGCACGCACACGTCATGATGCCAAAATATCCTAAGCCCAGCTCCTTATGTCTCCAAACTAAGAAAAGTTGGCCCATGGGCAAATCGACCCGCCATATCCAACCTACTTCGGAATAAATATACATATATACATATAGTTATACCTACGCATGATAATAATCGGCCCGAGAAATGGGAAACGAGACCATAATGGCATGAATAGAATCGTGAGAATCAAATGCATTAAAAAAAACTAGTTCCATAAGCTTAGTGATACGCAAAATATTCATTGTTGAAATCAAGAAGTTATTCATTTACGAATTTTGTCAAAGTTACTCAAATTTACACATAAAGG